>JAODKC010000130.1:4113861-4138795 GCA_026777985.1 Mormyrops attenuatus | reverse complement strand
CCCAAGGAAGCGTCAGGTATTCCACAGGCCTCCATCCTATATTGCCAGCACCTGCCTCACCTCCCATCTTGCCAGCACCTGCCTCACCTCCCATATTGCCAGCACCTGCCTCTCCTCCCATCTTGCCAGCACCTGCCTCACCTCCCATCTTGCCAGCCCCTGCCTCACCTCCCATATTGGAAGCACCTGCCTCACCTCCCATCTTGCCAGCACCTGCCTCACCTCCCATATTGCCAGCTCCTGCCTCACCTCCCATATTGCCAGCCCTTGCCTCACCTCCCATATTGCCAGCACCTGCCTCACCTCCCATCTTGTCAGTACCTGCCTCACCTGCAGTCAGGCAGCTGCTTACCTCACTGCCTTCCTGCCGTGTCTGCAATGCCGCCTCTGGCTGCTACTGCAGCACCTCCGGAGCCCATCATTACCTCTGCAGCACCTCCAGAGAGATTCCCCAGCAGCATGTCCGGAGCCTGGCTACCCAGCAGCAAACTCAAAATGTTTGAATGTTCGTTTTTTCAAAGTCAAAGTATCCGTAACCCAGACCTCAATTTCACTTCTTTATTGCACTCCAGATGATCTAACTCCTGACTCCTTTTAGCTTTTGTTGAAGTCATTAGCCAGATTCAAATACTTTTTCCAACCTACACTGTGAATGATTGAAGGATATTTTCTATACATACAAGAACAATACAATAATTTGTGTTTTATTGGTTTAAACAGATTGTTCATTCATTATTGTAACTTAAATTTAGATTAAACCACATTTTATCACCAGTTACTGCAGAAAAACAGGTAATTCCATCATGTTTACATACTATTTCTTGCAACTGTGTCCAGCTAATAAACAGGTAGTTTTCCCAGCTCTTCATATCTGATTCTTTTCAGATCTTGTTCACGTTTAGCTACTGAACCCCATTAGTGTTCATGGCACCATGATATTCATTCATTAGCATGTGACAGGTTGAGTGGATCTATATGACATGTCTGCTTCAGAAGCAAGTAGTGCTCCCTTCAAAATACACAAACACAAAATCTATTAACGTATCTAAAGGCATGCAAGCACAGATAGTGCACATACTGTAGTATGTGTGCATCACTATGTACTGCAACAGAAAATAATCAATATAATAAGTCATACATTATACACATCTTTTAGAATGACTTCTGTCAGGCAAAAAGTAGAAGGTTAACTATAATTGGTCACAAAGTCAATAAATACACAAAAATGAATGCTGAATATTCATGCTAGAAAATCAGTCTATTTGACCCCAAAGTCTTATTTAACTATGAATAAAGAGCAGTGGCCAGTCATCAATTATTATATATTTTTTTGCATTGCCCCCAAAATGGAGTAATACTACTGGTGTCAGAGACAATGAGTTCTTAATGTGCTAATGGTGTGATAATATTCCAATCATGTCGTCCCTTTAATGAAGGGCTCAGTCCATTGCACATCATTAATGTTCATCATTTGTTCAGAGTGCACAGACATTTGACATGGGAAGATATCAGTCTTTTTTTTTGTTAAATACAGATGAATAAGGGGAATGGTTGATACACATTAATTAAGGACACGGATTCGTACCTTGAAGGCAGGAAAAAGATGAATAGATGTATCTTAATAACATGAATTGCTTCAATAGAAAAGCCAGCTGTATAATGGCATAACAATTTTTTCCAGAACCAACAGTAATATGATTGCCAGGATTCAAATCAACAACCTTCTGGATAGAGGGGCAGATCCTTCATCTGGAGAGCCACACATCCCCAGAATATGGGGACTTGTTTATTATGTAAGCATGGGAGGATAACTCTTAGTGAGGAGTTGATAAAGCCGATCTCCCAAAGAGGGTCAGTGACCTTGTATGAAAGGAAAACATAAAACATTTTTGAGAGTCTAGGGCAATAGAAAGGGGTCCGTTCCCCGGTCAGCCATTATATCAGATGGATGTACTACTGCCTCCGATATTACCACAAGAAAAGAGAATGAGCATCGAAATACTGAGCCAGGAGTAACATTTTAAGATTAAATTTTTTACACTAATTGCTATAATGTATGTGTGTGTGTTTTTTATCTTGGAATGGTCATCTCTATGTGAGATGGCAATCAGTTCACTGCTATTTCTGTAAATCTCATTTGGATGTGGAGGGACATGGCAAGGAAAAGTGCACAGCTGATGGAAAAATTCCACCATCCAATAAAGTGCCGGACGATGCAAGGAGATCAGGTCATACATCACAACAGCCCTGGAGATGAAGATTCTAGAGATTAAGCCATTCTTTCATATCAGGGGATTATGATGCAGCATGGAGGACGGCATACCCTACGGCAAAGTTTCCACATCCACCTCCACTGGATGGACAGGATATTGTACATCTACCCCTTTCATCCATCAGTAGGAGACTTGAGTACATTAGAGCTTTTATGGATGATGCACACAACTGCATGTTCATTCATTAGATGGCACCAAGGACCCCTGAGGGAATGTAAACTCGGTCAGGAACTCTTCCCAGCTTTCCTCTGGTGTTGAGTGCTGAAGGGGCTGCAGTACTGTAACCCAAGGTAATCCCCAACAACAGAACCAACATGACTTCAAACATTGTTTATTTTCCAAGAAAATAAAAAATGTGTAGTGTACAAGTCTAACCACAGAGAAGCATCTTGCAGCTTACAAATAAGATTTTTGAGCATTCCTAAGGCTCCACTGCTTCAGAGTCAGAATGAGGGCTGAAGGTTGTGACGGGCACTTACAAACATCCATCCAACTTCCTAATGGCTTATCTAAGGTCATGATGATGATGGGGGGGGGGGGGGGGGTCTGTGTTGGGTACCCCACACAGGGCCATATTTTATACCCAGCGCACACTGTGGCAGGCGCAACACAAGTGTCTTTGCTAGCATGAGCCCTAGGCAGTTGTCATTTTACTGGCCAGCACCCATGCCATTTAGATTATAAATGCACATGGGCCCATCTGAGCACCCGTGGGTGTGTCGGTCTTAAAATAAGGTGGAGTCAGGTGCATTGTTGGTGCATTGCTATTTTGAGGCAGCGGTAAGCGAATGCGCTTTTGACCAAGAAAAACCTGGTCTAAAGTCAATGGCGCAGTATGTCACGGTCATTTTAAGGGCAAGACAATAACATGCGCCTACATGGGTACATGTACAGTGGATATACACTGCTTGTTATGCACACAGGGATGTGCAGTAGCACACAAACATACAAAAGATTAAAAATAGAAAGATTACAATGTAAAATATTAATGTGTACGTCAAAATACTTTATGAATTGTATGTCATAGTGGTTAGTGTCAGGATCTTCAGCCAGAGGTGTTGCATGACCTTAAAAACTGAACATAAGTTGCCATTAAGTGCCAGACTAGTGCCCAGTGTTTGATAGCACTTTGTTGAATTTGTTGCAACAAGCAAAAGGCAAATGGTTCACATTGTGGTTGCTTACAATGACAAGGACTCCCAAATATCTGATTTCCCCTTGCTTAATTTGACATCATTAGCCCATGAGGGTGATTAGGCACTTCCAAAATGCTATCCTTCAGAAAGTTCACTGGCAAACAAAAGTAATAGTTTGATAAAATAACAAAAACATATTTGAGCAATACATATTTATTTTAATTCTCTTTCCCGCACCTACAAACATTTTAGTCATCCCCCCCCCCCAATCCCGCATACCAAAATGAAAATTTTCCCACGCAGTACTCCATTGCTGCGGGTCCTGGTGGAATCCTGTTGTTGATGTAGATTAGGATTCCCCAATTCAAGCCCTAGAGAACCAGAATACAACACAGTTTGTATATTTCCCTGCTCAAACACAACCACTAAACCTGGTAAATAGCTGAATTAGATGTGTTTGAGCAGGGAAATCCGTAAACTGAGTTGGATTCTGGCTCTCTATAGGCCCGGAACTGGGGAACCCTGCCGTAGATGGTCTGCTCACATGCTTTCAATTCATGCGTAAGCACATCCATTTCCACTGCAGAGAAGTGTTTCTACTACCTTAAGGGCAAGTACTCCTGGCTTTTAAAGGCAATAGGAGATGACACTCAGATTGGTTTATAGCATGTATTGCTCCAAACACCCCCATGACTAATTATGAGACTTTGTACAACCCTTTTGGACCATGCTCCTAGTATTGTGACTAGCAAAAGTGGGTTGGCCACACCCTAAAAGAACTTGCATCGTGTGCTTAATACTGTTATAAAGGGTCCATGCAGTGGTTAATTTAATAATGCTATGTTGTTAGAATACCCAGAGGAAACTCACACAACATAAGGAGAACATGCAAACTCCACACAAAGAGCTGGGGTGGGATTCAAACCACCAACCCCGGATGTGTGAGGTAAGTGTGCTACCCACTGTGTCACCTCAGAAACCCCCATTGCAAACTCATTTACCTGTTATTTTATACCGCCATTTCATACCCATTACTCAAGGCATTAAGTTTACTGATCCGTTTACTGCAATTTTTGAACACAGAAAAACTGTTTTAGAAAACAATCCCTGCTGAAAATGTCTCAGTGGGCTGACACAAAAAAATCCCATCCCCTTGATGCACAACAGTTAAATTCCTACATCAATCTTAAACCTCCATATGTACAAATCTAGGTGATTAAATCTGTTACTGTCAACTTAGCCATACCAATGCATGCTCCCCAAAATAACCTGACACTGAAAAATTCACAAATTCACGTAGCTAACAACAGGATGTGGGTTCATTAATTGCAATCAGACTTTTCTAATTTCAAAGCAGAATCCAGGCAGTTTCCTGCTATAGGAACCCACAAATCTATGATGCAAATATAGGAGAAATGAAAATCAGAACGATACACAATCTCAAAAATGCCACTGTGGAGGGATTTTCTTTGAGAGGAAGAGATATTCAAGGTACTTCACTCTCAGTCCAGCAAGCCCATCATCACTCGCCAAACTTCATGGAGAGTCTGATATATTTTCAGTGCTGTGCCTGAGAAATAATGTAGTGAATGATATTCATAAAGCCTTGCCTATTGCAAAATATTTCCTAGATTGATATGTTAATACTTTGCAAGTACAATTCATGAAACAAATCTTGTAGAACAGATGCCAGATGATGAGTCATAGGTTACTTAACTGTCAAAAGTAAAACACTAAGTTTCTGATATTGTTGTTTTTTTGTTACTAAACCTTTACATCTGACTTAAGAAGAATCTGAATCTGAAGCCTTATATTAGCAAATTTGTTCTCAAAATGCATTCAACCTGGGATCCTGTGAATCTGTGAAAATGACTGGCAGACATTCAGAAATATAATTGAAATAAATGCAAATCCCTGTAAAGAAAACATCCCAGTCTCAATAAGAGGGGAATAGGCTATGAGTATGAAATATGAACAAGACCGGAAACTCGCAATGGACGCAATGGAGTCCAAAATTCACAGAAACACTACATCTTTAGTGCAAGTTAAAGATGGAGCAAGTAAAAGATGGAGGAGGTTACACGTGGCTTCAGCGATGAGTTTGATATAATACCAGGCATGATATTACAAATTAGTAGAACATTGACGCAACCATTGAGTCATAAGGTGTTTTGATGACTGATTCATTTCTATTTACACTTCATAGCCTGCCTTTAGCAAGATAAAGTTTGATTTGATTTATATTCACCGTTTCCAGAAGAGGTATTTGAAACATTAACAGCATGGTGGTCCAACATCCCTAGCAGGGCAGAGAGTCAACATCTAAGACAGAGAGATGTATCTTGAAGCACCAGGGGAAATAAGAGACTCACGGCAGTCACATTGCAATTTTCTTTTATAGTTGTGTGACAAAATGCGTGTTTGAAAGGCATCAAAGCTTTTAATGTCATGTTGGTGATGCTTCTCAACTTGCATTTATTACATATCCAATATACAGTATCTTGTCCCATGACTATTGAAATTCAATTTTTGCTCTTGCTGTGGGTCCTGTGTTCATAGCGATACGTAGAGTTTTGGTATCATCGTGTCTTCCTTTCCAGGGCACACTGATGAAATAAAACCATCTAATTTCTCAGACAAATGGAAGCATATTATAGTCCTCCCATTCTGAAGACTGATTGTTATCTTGGTTCTTTGTCCAGTAAACTACTGCCAAAAAGTGTGGGAATAATGGACAGGTGACAAACCAAGAATTAGCCGCTTAATGGATACTTCTATCCCAGATAATGGATAATTGATTTATGGTTGGATACTTCTACCCAGTCACATCAGGGTAAGCACCATCCTGAGCAGTGTGCAGATATTATAAATCGCAAACATTTGCAGTACAGTAGCTTGCCTCAACTACTAATAAGCATTACCAGGTGATGGAGCATGACTTATGCCTGAAGTGAATTTGGATTTGAGTACACATAATCCTATCATCTGTTTAGTGCAGTTCATTACAAGCTGCAGCTTCTCCTTAGACTGGATGGCTTTTATCTCACTGAACAAACTCAAAAGCACTACATATAAATATATGCATACACACACACACGCACACACACACACACACACACACACACACACACAGTTGTGTAATTTTTTTGGGGACCGCTCATTCATTTCTATGGGAAAAATGCTAATGCTAACTATGACAACCTTAACCCCTACCCATGCCTTTGCATTTTTAGTTTTTTAATTGCAGTCACGGATTTTTATAAAATAGAGTTTTCCCCATAAGGTAAAAAAATGGGCATTCATCAGATCCCCACAAGGTAAGGTATACCTGGACCACACACACACACGCAACGCTCGCACACACACGCACACACACACACACACACACACACAAATCAGATATTAGCTCTGTAGAGGCATGAAGAGAGGCATCCTTAAGTCAGTGGTTCATGATATGTAGATCATGTGTCCTATAGAAGATAAATGGATGTTACATTATAAGCAAAAGACACCTGACTACCAAAAACTCATAAGTCCTTATCAAATGCCTCTTACGCAGTTATAATAATGTATTAGGATAATCAGCTTGTCCTGGGTGGTGGCCAGAATGGCATAAAGTTCAGGTGTCAAAAATTCAGAAGGAATGTAGCATCTGTTTTGTAATATCCATAAACTTTTGGCTAGCCTGAGCAAATAGTTCAAATATTATGTATTTTTGTACTGTATGCCATATATTTTTATAGTATACACTACACTCTTCTGTAAACTATATATTTTTATTAACACCTATAATTTTGTAAATTAAGTGACTCATTTGTTCCTGATTTAAAAAAAAAGAAACTGTGAACCTCCAGACATGTTCACTGTTGTGAAATTCATACATGTGGATCTGGTAGCTTGGACATGCTACAGTGATGTCCATAAACCAAACACATTCTGAATCTTTGTAACTCACGACAAAACAATGATGACATCGTTTCATCACTGAGTCTGGTAGCTACATGCTATAGACAGTTGTGCATGCGAGTGACGCGTCTTCATTTTCATGTTGGAAACAGAGCCAGAAAGCAACATATTTATTGTTTTTGGCATGTAAATCTATATTTGTGGCAGGACAAGCTGCTGCCCCACAGGAAAGAATGAGTATTGCCCCAGAACTGTGTTTTCTGGTGGCAGAGACCATTGAATTCTCAGTTGTAGGTGGGCAGAGTAGACTGCTGATGTCCTGCACATAATGAGGTCTCCAGGTTTTTGTTGGCCATAATTAACTGACTTGACTAGGTGTCTCAATTGCAGCCTGTATTTACATTTGTATCCCTTGTATTTAGAATCCTATAAAGGGATAACATGATTTTTTAGTTCTCAACAAGCTAGACATTCCTCAAATTTGTCTCTTTAGTTGTGATAATTCTTTTTTATTTCATTAATATTCATATATTCAGTTCATATAGTTATAAATATATTGATTTGGAAAGCGATACCTGATGTTGACTTTAATGGGTGTAATTTTGTTCATATAACAGCTAATAGAAGCTCCCCCTTCTCTCGGTTCTGTTGAGATGCTACGGGATGGTGAGCATCTCTGTCAGTATAAACTTTCATGCATCGTAACACATGTTAACAATAGTATTTCATTTAATAATTTAATGAAAACAGCATAATTACTTCAAGAATCAACTCTGAGCCACCCAGGGCCAATAAAAGCTATAAGGATATTTGGTAACACATCACTAGAGGGGACGCACATAAGAAATCATGAACTAATGTAGTTCCTGTAGTAACCTGCACTGTTACGCTTTAAAACTATAAAACTGTAAAAATCAGTTTTAAATCTATAGTGGTATCCTGGGGACATGGGTTATTGGTGTGTGTGTGTGTGTGTGTGTGTGTGTGTGTGTGTGTGATTAGATTTCGCAAGAAAGGAGTTAAAAGCCTTTGCATGTCAAATGAACAGGTGAATTGTGCTGCAAATGTATTTCAAGCTGAACATTTATATCATTCTTTTGTAAGTAAATCTTACTGGTATTGTTATATTTCTCACATTTTGTTTTTGTGACTGCGGCGCAATTATAACTGACACTTTTTTTGTTTAATTATGTTTTTCTTCCTTGACTTTGTGCACTGAAGCTAAGTTCCCCCTGTGGACCCTTAAAGTGCACACACAGCGTTTCGTAGCTTTCCTGGCGAACAGACCCATTAGCACGCACCTGTTTGGCCTTAATCAAGGCAGTATTCAGATCAGAGGGCGAAACTGTCAAAGTCTACTTGAAATGCAAATTTTCTTCGGCATCAATTTCTCACCTTCATGTTAACATATTGTGATTCAAGCAATCCTCGGGAAGGCAAGTATACGAAAGCTGTTTATGTTTGTTTATATACCAAGATGACGACCTTTAACCCATACCCAGCCCTAACCTTAACCATCAGTAACCAAACCAAATACGAGACTTTTGGCGTTTTTAGTTTTTTGATTGCTTTCACGCATCTTTGTGAGGACCTGAAAAATGGTCCCCACGTTATCAAAATTTGGTCCCCACGATGTAATGTAAACCTAATCCACATAGACACACAAACACAGAGACATATATACTGACCCACTTCATTCAGACTAAATACACAGTTTCTAAATCTTGTCCAAATTAAATTTAGACAGTAATATTTTAAAATGTTTTAATTTGATGTATTTCATTCTAGCTCATATACTACATATTTAGAATATTTAAGTGAAACAGGGGATGGGAGAGGTCAGATGCTGAATTTAAATGTATGTGACTATTTTGACCAGGTTTAAGGTTTATTGCTGAGACGCATTACTTATTATTGACAGACATTGGGCACCCACATGTCCCTACATTGTACTATGATGAGTTTCATGGAGAGTGACATGTTTACCGAAAACCTATCCTGTGTAATCAGGTCAGTGCTGAGGCAAATTGCACACTTTCACGCAAAGGATTGTAAGCATTTAGTATTGACGCCAAAATGCTATAGATTACAATGTAAACTTCAGCTATTTACTTCTTTAATTAATATCCATACAAGCAAGATGATTTCATAATACCATTTTTGCTTAAATATTGACTCTCTTCCTACCTTTAACCCATGACTAGCTAATTCAATTTTTGCTTAATAATAGATGACAAATGGTATGGCCTAGAACACAAATACCATAAATTTTTGCACGTATCTCCTTTAGCAGGAAGCTTGTGTATTTATATGAAAGTCTGAGGCCAAACACTAAGGAATAAAACGAGTGATTTCACTGCAGTAAAGCTGGGAAGCTAATCACAAGCCAAGACGGCGGACAACAGATGATGAAGATTAACACCTCTGTATGCTAGACAAGCTATAAAGATGATGGATGCCCTCAAAGATACTGTGGCAGGTGGTGAACCAGGGACATGACGATTAGATTCGAGTTGATGAGACTCAAAGGCCATATGGATGACAGGTGTGGGGTCGTACAAACACAGGCAGCCCCGCAAAAGGTGCTTGTCGGTCAGTGTCGAGCCAGCAGTCCGACAAGATGAAAAGGCAAGATGCATTGGCAGGTAGTACTGTAAGAAGATAGAAGCAACTGAATTACTACACTCAGTGGTCAGGTTTTTTAAATATTTCAAGGGGGATGGTGGGGGTGAAATCTTTCAGGGGGGTGGGGAGGTGGTGAGGAGGGGATCAGTCATGTTGGTTCGGGCTAAAGTTCGCCATTTGAGTAACCCTGATATAGTTAGTAGATTTGCTTTTACGCGAGTGACAATTACATCAAACAATTTAGGGGGATGGTGAGGGAGGTGGAGGGCATTGATTGTGTCATTTTTATCACAGGATCGCATCCACTTGTATCCCATGACAATTGCTGCCGTGACACCCAATACTTGAACACGACGTCATTAGACACCTTTAAAGTCCACTCATCTCTACTATTTGTCTAAATTGCAGGAGCAGTACAGTTGAGTAGAGGGAAATTCTTGGTTGTCATACTAATGTCGATTCAACAGAGGGCATAGATTGAGCTCATATTTCACAAGAGCGACAGCACCGGAGCTAGCTGTATATGGCCTATTAATGTAACCCATCGTTATTTTGGCATGAAATGGAGTTCGAAGTCTTCAGCTGGATTTGCTGTAATGTGTGTTGTATTGTCAGGAGCACCAAGCATTGAAAGTGAGATGCCCCAGAGGAGGAATAATGTGTTTCACTGATTCGCAAAAAACTGACTTTTTACACTTTATTAGTACCCTTCGTTGTGCAAAAATTGTTAAGTAATGCCTTCACAATAGGGTAACCAGATACTCCATGTTAAGGGGGGCACTTTCAGCTACTTCAGGATTTCCAAACTACTTTAAAACTGAAAGGCTCCTGCACTTGGCTAAATAGTTCCTTTCTTGTAATGCTGTGACTGATTTGTTTCCTTGATTGAAAGATACGTCCAGCTGTTTCACATTAACGTTGGTTTTGTAAGTTTTTATTTTTTACAAACTAAAAGGTACACAGCAGCATTCCACCCATCAGATATTCATAACACGCATAACATATAAAAATGCATTATTCAAAGTAAAACTGAAAGAGACATGAGCCATGGAATAAGGCAAAAACAAATAAACAACAAAAATAAAAAAAATGGCTAGCCCGATGAACTCGATTGAATAACATACGACATCAGAAATGATCCCAAGTTTCCTGACTTTCATCCCTTCTTCCTAACTTGTTTTCGTATGATGCTGTCTTCATCATTTTGTCTATCTATACCCTACAAGCCAGGCGTTTTAGCAGATGTCCAGTGTCATGATATGAAAGCTGGTAGAATTGCCACCGTTACTTTGGTAAACTCTTCACCGAGAAATATGGGTCAGAGCAAAATTCTGAGCGCATTTCTTAAATCAGCATTAAAAGTTACATAAAAGACACTCCTTAGGTTTTTCCATGAAAAAACTTAATTGTTATGCAAAATACCTGTGTCTTAAACAGTTTACAAGAATTATAATAAAACTGGTCATTTCTCAAAAACCTTATGTGATTTGACAATTTTTAAGTTATTTATGTGATCAGCATCGTACACCAAAATTATGAAGAAATCAGTGTCATTATTTGGTCTGCTTAATGAAATATGAATGATACACATTATACATCAAAAAATGTTGTGCAGCTTTTGAGCACCTCATACCTCCGACCGCTCCCTGGTATGCTTTTAAATTCCAGTCCAATGCTTCATTAACTCCTAAACTCTCTGCTGTCTCTGACTCACTCACTCCTAGCATTTATGTGCCCTTGTTCCTGTGGTCTCTGCTGCCCCCCCCCCCCCCAAATCTCTCTCTGCTTTCTGGTAACACTGTTGCTACCCAGCTCACACCATTATTGACCCCTTACTTTTAATTCCCCTGATGTCTCTTCCCCCAGAATGGCTCAAGCATCTCCCTCTGCACCCCGACGTGCTCATGGCTTGCAGTATGAAAGAACAAGGTTAAGTACAGCATACAAAAAGGAGGAAAACTCCATAATCCTCTGTCTTCATAGCCTTCACATTTTCTTTCATTCACTTTCATATTAGTTGACTTTCTAGGCAATCAAAAACATTAAAACATGCAACCAGTCCTAGAACACTGCCTACTATTTTCTCCTTAGTCCTTGTTTCCCAGCTTTTTAACTTTCTTACTACTGTCAGCTTTGTTGACATCAGTACCCACCTCAGCACCTGGCCACAACCAGACATTGCGAGATGCCCAGTCACCTGCAGACTCAAAACCATCTCATCTGCAGTGCAGTCATACATTATTTCGTCACCTCACTAATCACCAGCTCCCTGTCAACTAGCTGCTTTTCATCTGCCTTCAAAAGGGTTCCACATCAAAAAACGTTTTAAAGGAGCAGTCTGTAGATTCCAAGACACATCTGACCACCCACTACAGCAATTGTCCAGTTTTTCTCATGATTTTCCCTCAAGAAAACTGTCTTAATGTAAAATATACAGTGCCAGTCAAAAGTTTGGATTTAGCTATCCATAGAAAGGTTTATTTGTACTTTATGTTTTAGAATAAAGACATCAAAACTATGCTGTATACATATTAAAAAAACATATATGGAATTATGCACTGACCATAAAAAGTATTGAGCTCTATCGGTTGCCAGGTCAAATCCCATGGTAGGTACAGTGATCCCACCACTGGGTCCTTCAACAAGCTGTGATTACTCCAGGGCCTGGCTGACCCTGCTTTCTCCTCTATTCCAGGTTCATGAGGTGGTCTCCTAGGATGGTTTTTCCGGCTGTCCTGAAGGAGTTACCACATATCTACTGAGCACTCAATGGCTGCTTTTTCTTCACTCTCTGGTCAAACTCCTCCAAAACCATGTCTACTATAAGTCAGGATGTCCCACAAGGCAACTCGATCAACAGTCAAACGCTTTACGAAAATTTAAAAAAGGCTGCAAAGAACCTCTGCCGATATTCGCACTTGCGCTCAATGAGAACCCTCAGTGCCGGGATACAGTCAATGGTAGACTTCTTTGGCGTAAAACCCACACCGCTCCAGTCGCTGACAGGTAAGCAAGTAATCATGGATCCTGTTAAGGATGACCCTAGTAAGGACCTTATCCGGCACTGAAAGCAGAGTTATTCCCCTGTAGTTGCCGCAATCGAGGCGATCACCCTTCCCTTTTCAAATAGGGTCTACAAGTCCCGTTGTCCAGTCAGTTGGGATGACGCCTGACTCCCAAATGGAAGCAAAGATTGCCTGCAATGCCAGGAGGGCAGCCTTACCACCAGCCTGGAGAAGTTCACCCTGGATACCACAGATCCCTGCGACTTTCCTTGCCCCCAGTTGATTCACCACCCGTGCAATCTCAGTGAGATTGGCTGGTTCACAGCTGATCAAAGGATCAGCTTTGGAGAACCATAGACCCAGAGATATCCAACATCCTAGCTGGAGGGTCAGCTTTAAACAACTGCCCAAAGTAGCCAGCCCAGTGAGTCACAATTGCAGTGTCATTCATAAGGACCATCCCATCACTTGCCCTCACTGCAAGTTTGCCTGCAAGTTTCATGTGTCCATAATGCTTCGATTCCTCTGTAAGCAGGACGTGGGTCACTAGACCACAGATGCTGTGTCACCTGCTCACAAATTCGTCTAACAAACGCCTCCTCATTTGCACTAAGAACCCTCGCAGCAGTCCTGCTCAGTTCCCGGTACAGACTGGAGTTGCAATCAAGTCATGTGCTGTGACTCCTCTGGATAATATCCAGGGTGCCCTGCGAGATGAAACATCTAGGAACACTGGCAACACCAACAAAGCCCTCGGCAACCTTCAGGGTCTTATCATGGAAGGTCTCCCACATCACATTAGAGTCAGCAGTCGCACCCAAGTCTGCAAGTTCGTCACGCAAACTGCGTGCAAACTCATGAGAAACAGCTTGATCTTGAGTCTGGCTAAGTCCAGCCTCATTCTCCTGGTAGGTGGTAGCCTACTGGATCTAAGCTGAATCTTCAGAGCAGCAACAACAAGTCTCTGGCCAGAATTCACAAACTGGGCCCTGTAGTTCTGCAGGAGCCTCCAGTGTCTATCCACGAGGATGTGATCGATCTCCATCACCGCACCACCAGTATTGGAGTACCAAGTCCAACTATGCAGCTCTGGGTGTTGGAACCAGGATCCCGTGACCCGCAGCCCCTGACCTCCTGCAAAGTCAAGGAACATCGAGCCACTTTCACCTTGGTCTCCAGATCCGTGGGGACCGACACAATCCTCATAGCCGGCCCTGTCAGTGCCGGTAGTCGCATTGAGGTAACCCATGACCAGAGGAATGTCACCTCGTGGGCACCCTTCAACCACTGATTGAAGTTGCGAGTAAAATGTCTCCCTCGACGAGACTTCAGTCACCACGGTCGGAGCATATACTGAAACAACAGACAAGACACCCAAGTAGTGGAAGAAGCCGATCTGCTGCAGCAACAGATACTCCCTGAGTATGGCAGCCGTCAGACTGACCAGACCAAAAGTAGGCATACCCACCTAGAGAGATCTGGCCACTCCCTGGTCTGCGTACCTCAGAGAATGCTGCCACTGAAACGCGGAGTTTCAGCAGAGGAAGATGGTCATCTCGCTAGAGATACAAGATGTTCCACGTGCCTACCTGGATGGGTTGCCTCAAACTGGGACCTGAGTGCCGCCATGCAGCAGGCGACACCTCAGCACCACACCAGACCCGATTCCCAACAAGCCTGACTCTATTAGCTCTCCGACGGTTTCGACTCTTCCAGGGATGGGGCTCCCGAAGGCTTTCCCCCATCCCCTTCATGGTCTGTGCAGCCTCCCTGCGCGGGAGCTACTCCCGCGGAGTGCAGTTGCGAGTTGCTTTATGGTGGCTAGAGTTCAATCCTGCCACCAACCTCCAAAATGTTTCCCTGCAAGTTGGAGGACCACTTGCAGGGCCGGATGCAGTTTAATGTCATACCCAGTACTGAAGAAATTGTTCTGGAAAAAAGTGAATGGATACTGTTATTACGGTAAACTGCTGGGGATTGTGGGTTCAAATTCAGTCCGGTGTTCAAAGTGTACATCTTCACCTGGCCTGTGTTTTTACTCCAGGAAATGTAGGTTTCTCTTACAGTTCAAAAACATGCCGTTCAGATGAATGAGTGATTCTCAAATGGCTCTAGCATGTCACTGAGTGAGTGCCAGTGACATGCTAGAGCCCTCTGAGAATCCCCAGCGGTTTACCGTAATAACAGTATCCATTCACTCTTTCCAGAATACATAACTGGACAAATTTTCATAGAAAGCAGACGAGACATTTACAGTATAACTTAAAGTGTAAATAGTTATAAATGATAAGTGCCAGAGCATTTTTTCTATCTTAACTATATAGATTTATTAGGTATAATTGAAATAAGAATAGGAAAGTCCTGTCTGTCTTTTAGAATTAAAGAATAAGCTTTTAATTATTTTCATTGCGTGAAGCTTAAGATGACCCCTGGAGGGTCAGCATCAAGGCATGACTCATGGTACACATTTCATCAGCAGACATAAGTTCACAGCTCAGGGGTTTGTGGACACAGGAGAGGGAGAATTTACAACATGACAGGTGACAATACCTGTGGATAATAGCTGTGATTTGTAATTTAGTTCACACAGCAAGCGGGGACATAGGATGAAGACATAGATTTCAGTTGGAGGGCAGTCTACGTCATACTGTCACATTACACGTCATTTCTCTGCCCATACACACACGTACAACCAGCCCTCTCTCCTAACAAATACACAGAACCTACTCCAGCTATACTTAACATGTTCACATTTTTGTCATTAATATTTTCATTGAACACAGATGAAGCAACATGCCGTACTTACACATCAAGTAGGGTGAGCAGATAATCCATGTCAGGGAGGACAGTTTCAGCTAGGATTTATAAACTATGATTTGAATGAAAAAATCCTGTAATTCATTAAAGCAGTTCTTGCAGTGTGATGATTGGTCAGTCTCCTATAATCATGCTTGTGTGACTAATGCTAATTTAACCCCTATTGAACAAAATGAGAAACAATCTGGATAAATTGAGGACATTGAAACTCTCCCTCTGGGGTAAGGTGAATATTATTAAAATGGTCGCGGCCCTACAATTGAATTACACCTCCATGATGCTCCCGATAAATATTCCAGAATATTTATCGGGAGTAATGTTGACAACATTGTTAAGGAATTTCTTTGGGAGGGGAGGAAACGAAGGATTACAATGAGTAAAATGTGTTCCCCTAGGATGGTCTATGGCTTCAGAATGTTAGATTAAACAACTTTTCATTTGAAATAGCCAAATTATCTAATCGTTGGTGTGATTTGGACCTGGGTTTGGGTGGCCGTCAAGAGCAATTTGTCAATACCCCTTTCCCCATTAATATTCTTTTGCAGCAGATTAGGAATTTGATGTCTTAGAATCCTACTCAATCTCACTTGAGAAATGTTTGGAACAAAGTGCATAAAAAATTTGGGGTGCCATAATATGGACAACCATGTGCATCAATTTGGAACCAGCCTGAAATTCGCAAAGGGAATTCTAGACTGTGGTCTGGAACAATGGCAATCCAACTGGGTGAACACTATGGACGACTTGTTTGAGAATGGGGTTTTCATGTCATATTCAGACTTCATGGGGAAGTATGACTTTGGAAGGGAAGG
This sequence comes from Mormyrops attenuatus, assembly GCA_026777985.1. Taxonomy (NCBI): domain Eukaryota; kingdom Metazoa; phylum Chordata; class Actinopteri; order Osteoglossiformes; family Mormyridae; genus Mormyrops; species Mormyrops attenuatus. The sequence goes on along the minus strand of JAODKC010000130.1, from coordinate 4,122,221 downwards.
GAATTTCTGTAAGCATTTGCAAATGAGGCACTGCATTAATAGTAAACCGCATTTCAGTGACAACCCCTTGAATGAGTGCCTTAAATATACATATAGCGTAAGGTTTAATTGTGTGTGACTCAAAATCCCTGTGTGATAGGTAAATTCTGATTAGATATTTTATTTCATCACAGACAATACTATACCATTCACCCATTTTGATTTGTGTAACAAAAAGAAAGTAAAGTTTGCTGACCAGTGTAACCTACCTCATTCATAGCCTTTGGTCCTTGCCTTGCGAATGCTGGCAGGGACCCTGTTTGTGTTTTTTATATGAGCCAATCACTTTATAAAATCCTACGTATCCCAGAATTCAGGTACATCCTGATCCCCCATCCTGTACAGGACACTGGACAGATACAGTGAGGGAAATAATTATTTTATCCCATGCTGAATTCTTAAGTTCACCCATTAATAAAGAAAAGAGAAGTCTAGATTATCAACAACACAAGCAAGAAAAAGAAATATCATTTAACAGTTACAAACCAACTTGTCATTTATCTAGGGGAATAAGTATTTGATTCCTTGGAAGACATGCTTTAGTACTTGGTGGAATAACCATTGATTGCAAGCACAGCTGCCAGACATTTCTTTTAGTTGGTCACCAGGTTTGCATGCAGGTCTGCAGGAATTTTCATCCACCACTCTTTGCAGACTTTCCCCAAATCTTTATGGTTTGTAGGCTGCCACTTGGATACATGAAGCTTGCATTTTCAGTGCCCTGGCTGAAGGAAAGAAGTTCTCATGCAAGATTTTACGGTAAATGGCCCCATCCATCTTTCCTTTGATGCGGTGCAGCCATCCTGTACCCTTGGCAGAAAAACACCCCAAAGCATAATGCTTCCACCTCCGTGTTTGACAGTAGGGATGGTGTTCCTCGGGTTAAAGTCAGCATTTTTTTCCTTCCAAACACGGTGAGTAGAGCTAATGCCCAACAGCATGATTTTGGTCTCATCTGACCACATCACTTTCTTCCATGCCTCACTGGAATTATTTAGGTGTTCACTGGCATACTTCAGAAGGGCTTGGACATAGGCCCTCATGAGCAGGGGTACTTGGCCAGCACTGTTGGATTTCAAACCATAATTGCATAATGTGTTACCAATGGTTTTCTTGGTGACTGTGGTCCCTGCTGCTTTGAGAAACATTAACAAGCTCCTCCCATGTAGTTCTGGGGTTGGCCCTCACCATTCCTAAGATCATTGATGCTGCATGAGATTAAATCTTCCTTGGGGCTGACGAGAGTTAGGGTGATTGACAGTTATTTTGTCTTTCTTCCATTTGTGAATAATTTACCAACAGTTGTCACTCTCTCACCAAGCTGCTTGCTGATGGTCATGTAGCCCATTACACCATCGTGAAGTTCAACAATCTTGTGTCTGATGTCCTTAGACAACTCCTTGGTATTTCCCATGGTGATAAGGTTGAAAAGGTAGACTGGTTGGTGACCCAAGTATACTATTTAACAAAGTAATGCCATTAAATGAGAATGCTGGCTTGGTATCTGTTAATAATTAATTAAGTACTACTTGTGTTAGTGTACATGTACTTCACCTAATTTCTTGCTGACTTGTAGGGGATCAAATAATTATTTTCCAAGGTAAATGGCAAATTGATTTGTACCTGTTACATAATGATTTTTCTTGTTTGTTTTGTTGAAAATCTATCTTCTGATGTAAAAATAAATCTACCATTGAAATTATAAACATTGAAAATTGAAATTATTTATGTTAGCTTCCAGCTAACTGGCTTTGTCTTAAAACTATCTGCCTAATTTGAATGTTCTAATATAGTATCATTATTGCCACTAATCACCTGTATAAATGCAAGGTGATTTAAAGTCTGGAACAAGAGCTCTGTGTCTTATTATTATTATTTTACTTACATTTCAAACTACTTATTTTGATTAGCTTATTAGTTACGGCATCTGCAAACACCTGTCCCTCTGACTTGCTGCCTCTATGTTGCACTATGGTCCTGGGGGAACACTATTTTGTGAAACTGTATATGCACATGGATCATATGACAGTAAAGCACACTTAACTTGACTTGAAAGAGAGTTAGCTAGAGAAAATTGGCACAACACAGGAAAAACATGCTAAGTCCACACAGAGTACAGGAAGGATTCAACTCCCCAGACCCTCCATTGTATGGTAACAGTGCTACCCACTGAAGCACCATGTCACCTTATTCTAAGTCAAATAACTAGGAAGACACTCCCTGTATGAACACCAGTCATGTACACAGCAAACAGAGAATAAATTACATACTGTGGATGTGCAATAAAAGCTTCCCCATGAAAAAGAAGAATGAGGGGTAGAGATTGTTATTATACCACACGGTCCCAGTAAACCAACCTCAGAACAATGCCCTACACAGATGTGAACAAAAACTGTAGTGAGATTACATCCCTTGGCACCAAAGAGAAAAGAGCCCCCAGGAAAAAAATACTCCACCCTCCCCAAGGAGTTCAGACCTGATATTCTTTGTTTGGGCTGCCACCAATACAGCTGGAAACTCACACAGCGTTGCTCTTGTTCATACCGTACGCACAGAGCTTCCAGTAGGTACATATAAAAGCTCTTTTTAAGTCTTCAACACTATCACTCTCTTCCAATCTCTAAATCAAATCATCTATACAGGTAATCAATTATATCCCAAGTGAACTGGGTGATCAAGAGAGTCTGGTCTATCCACATTTCCTACAAATGATTAAATCGATTATCAGCTGCTTCTCTCATCATTCATCACCAGCTCATTGACATTACAGAAAAATCATTGAGAGCATTTCCATGCAACAGTCCTTGTATGACACGTTAGCAATGGAGTCCTCCCCACTTTACCCAGGTTTCCTCTTGCATTCCAAAGACATGCATTTAGTTAAATTGCCCTTGGCATGTGTACTGCAATGTCCCCTGCCTTGGGCCCTCTGCTACCTGAATTAGGTTCCAGACCCCCCTGCAACCCTATGCTGGATAAGCAGCTGCAAGATGGATGGGTAGGATTTTAAAAACTGAGAAAGTTTACTACATAAATAATAAAAACAAAAAAAAATCCAAATGTACAGTGTTCTTTTTAAGGACAGTAAATCAGAACGTTGCTTTTGCTGTTATCCATTACGTTGTGCCAATTATAAACCCTCCCAGTTAAGACAGGAAGGAAGATCGGGTGACAGAATTAATATTGTGGATTCTTCTGATGATATAATGTAAGAGAACAGAGTAATTCTCAACCCTCGCTGTCCTCATGCCACTGTATAATTATACAGTCTACAGTGAAGTCATTTTATCAAACATTGGTCTACTTATCAATGATAATTTACTTTTTTATTCTAAACAATGCTAGGAGAGAGTTCTGGTGCATAGTGTCATTGTTCCAACTTTTTCACAATTTAATTTTCTAACAAATGAGTAAAATTGTCATTCTGTGCTCTCTGCGAAACAAAAATGTCTTCTGTCTTGAGCTTCCATGAGTCCAAATTGCTATCCTAAACAAACATGACAAAAGACACTATATTACAGCAAATATTTGATTTTGCATTGCACAGCAAGCTCTCCGGAGCATAGATCTGCATACACTGCCACAGCCGGGGCTACGCAGAGAGGAAATTGTTAAAAATTGTTTACAGTGTCCAGTGTTGCCAGAATTCTGTGATACCGATGTAAGGGGTGGATGGGTATGTTTTGCTTCCATGTGCCTGGGGTACAATAAGAACTGTCTGGAAAAGGACATGCTAAGATTAGCTGAGAAAATGGGTAGTGATTCTGAGATTCTTACAGGGCCCAGGATCTCATTTCGCCACAGTGGAGCTGAGTAATGAAGAGCAAAGTGCTGGGAGAGCTTCAAGGAGTGGAGCGGGAGCAGGCCAGCCAGACCTTGCTGATCTAAGGTTTCAGTCCGGTTGTTGAGTGGTAATTGGGGACCAGCTATTTGGAGGAACAGCACCTGTGTCTTAAATTGCTTATGGGGTCCTTACTGGAAGCCAGGAAAGGGATGCTGGGACCGTGCTTGGGGAATTACAAAAGGCCATTGCAGAGTGACAAATGTGTCACATGTCCACCTGTTGGTCCTGGCAGGTATAACTGGTATGATACCCAACTAAGGACCAGATCCATGTTGCTGCCGCCAAGCACAATTTCAAGTAAAATGATGAGTCGAGTGAGTAAGAAGACACTCATTATATCTGCAGAAGACCGATCAAATCAGTGTTGGCTCATAGGGCATGATGTCACCATTATAATAAATTTACATATAAAGTTTTTTGTGTCCTGTGATTGACTGGCATGCCAGGGTATGCCCCAGCTTTGTGACCTGTACTACCAAGATCCCTTAGGCTCCAGGTCCCCTGTAACCCTAACCTGGGCAAGATTTTGGAAGAAGGATGAATTTATTTGTATTTGCAGTTCTTGCATCTCAGCTGTACTCTTTTATTTTTTTATGCATCATGCTCCAAGCTTTAAATACTGTATACCAAGTCTTGTATGCAGATTTACTGTACATGTGAATAAGCAGCAGCGTCGGAGGGGCATGGATACCCTAGTAGGTTCAGAGCGCCCAGAACTTTGTAGGGGTCCCAGGGAGACGTCCCTGGCAGGCAAATTCTATCTACCGGGGGACCCATATTTCAGATTGAAAGTGCAAACTCAAGTGAGGGACCCATAATGACACGAAATTTCTAGCTTCACCCCTGTAGATAACACTTTATTATTAACAAGTTTCCACAAGAATAAGGAGAGTAACAGGACCAATTTGGAGATCCACTTCTTTTATTTTGCAGATACCGTAACTAATAAATTACTTAAGTAGTTTGAAATGTAAGTAAAATAATAAAAATTAAATGATAATACAAAAAAGGACAAGTCCATTAATGCATCTAATCAATACAGAGAACCTGTTTCTAAGAAAGTCACTGACCTCTTGCTCCAGACCTTATATTTATGTATAAATGTACTATGAAATGATTAGTTTCAAGAATGATACTTAACTGAAACATTAAAATTAACCAGATACTGTGGTTTTACAAAGCCAGTTAGCTGAAAGCTGACATAATAACCACCAGAATTCATAGTAGTTTTTCTTTGTTTTTTTAAAATGAGTAAAAAAAATAGCAAATAAATAAGAGGAAGGATATTAATTTTAACAAAAAAAACATGAAAATATCTTGGAGCCAGCTGCACAATAAGACTCTCCCCTCTCCCCAAAATAAATATATTTAGTGAAATAATTTTTTAAAGAAAAGCAGCAAATTTATTAAAGGAGCAGTGGGGGGTTAGGTGCTACAGTATAATTATAGATGATTAGCTTTATTCACGCTTACTTCTTCAGCCTCCCTCCCCCCCCCTCGCCACCCCAGGGGCAAATACAACTGAAGCTCAGTTGAAAAAAAACAAATAACATCTATGTCCTCACGTTTTAATAATTTGTGATCTGTCAAGTCTGAGAGGCATATGTCGATGTGCCAACGTGATAGCCATGAATGAATCCTCCCATGTTTGCAGAACAGGAACGCTCATTCAGCATGGCATGTGATCACTGTACAGGATAAGCAGCTGAAACATGTTCCGATTGAATATGATTCGACAAATGAGGTCTTAGATCAGCCTGATTATTTAATGTTTTCAATTATACAGCTGACTCTACCAAATGGCACCCGTAACACTGACTGAACCCTATTATTTAAGTACCATAATGAGCATTCTGACACACGGCAGACCCTTGAGCCCCCCCTGAAGTTCTCTGCGTCCTGCCTAATTACGATGTAATGTTGTTGGTCCTTTGAACCCACCTCCGCATACCACCCCCACTCCACACGATTGCCCCACGTGCGCCAGGATTTTGCCCGGGTTGCTGAAGCGAGCACGCGGATTTCATGCGGATGTCACTGACGGCACGTGTAAAAGTTCACATCTAGCTTTGAGCCTTTGGGATGATTCCGAAATGCTGCAGTCTGTTAGCGGGCTTTGTTGTCATTCGCATTCTCTATCCCACTCTCATTTTCTCAGCTTTGCACGAATCCCTCTGAATGTTACATTAAAGCAACAATTCCTGTTCATGCCCAAAATTCATAATCGATGTGCTTATACTGTTTTGTTGCATAAAACAACCAACCCAATTTCTCACATAGATTAAGACACTATTATCCCGTAGCATTTCCCTGCTAACTGCTTACCCTCTAAAGGTTCTTTTTAGGTTCTCCTTTGGATGTATTTCCTTACATACTGGTTCAGCTATCAAACTACACAGTCTGCAAAGTAAGCTTAGTTATCAGAATCTAGCATGCAGACCACACCTGACCAAAAGCCAGCCTGCGGGCTGTTTCCAACCCACGTAGCTATTTTACTGTCCTGGACGATCATTAAAATGAAAAAAGAAAGGGGGTAAAGTTTTATGTTCCAGTCCCATGAATAATCACATATACAAATGTGACTTCCATGCCGGCATGCAAAAGAGAGCCTCTCCAAAAAAAGACCAAGTCTCATATTGTAGCTTTCACGGGACATAATCGTTAAAAATGGCCCCCACTGGCATAGTGAAGCTTGCATTTGGCCCGCCTCAGAAAATAACTGCCGCCACCTACTGCAGACTGTAGTCACATTTTCTGCTTTGTTTTGTATAAATACCATTGATCTACCTATAACACATATGCAACGTAAGTGAATTCCCCTCAGGTTATTCACAGATATTGTTAGTCAAAATTTAATGGAACATAATTGAAGACAACACTAATGATTTACCTGATCATGAGTATGAATCCCTGGAGAGTTTCCCAGTAAGCAATGCTTACAATGCCTTTAGCTAGCCTGTAGGTCACTGAAATTCTGAGCACAATTCGCTGTCAATTAAACCAAATTGTATAAATTATAACATGCTATATTATTTTATATATTAATTTTAAGCACATTCAAACAAATATTCCTTCCCATATTAGTACAACGTGAATTCAGCTAGCAATTGAATATATTTGGAAGAAAATTTGTTTAGATGGTCCATGTCTTCCTTCAAATCAGCTGTACGTGTGTTTAAGCACGAAAACGTATTGTAATGATCAGGCAGACAAGATCCAAGGTTAGAATGCTTAATTCACAAGCTCACATCGAGATCAGAGACAGGCAGGGTCAAAGCCGGTAAGGCAGAGAAGCAAAACAATCCGAAGACATAATCAATGCAAGTACAGGCAATGGATCAGTATTAAGAATGTAGTTAGTGAGGCATCCAAACCCAGAAAACACCAAGTTGAGAATCAGTCCAGGAAACCAGAAGCCAATCTGAAACTAGAAATAAATCACTAAAAATGTGATGCAGCTGTTCAGCACTCTTGTGATGGCGATGATTGGAGGCGTGTCGGTTCAGGTGAAGGCGAGTATGGCCAGGGCAAGTAAGATGTGGGTATGACACTTATGGTATATTCTTTTCCCAGCTGTGTCTATGGAGTTCTCCCTAAGTTCTCTCCTAGTACTTTGCTTTCCTACTACAGTCCAAGAACATGTGGTTAGGTGAACTGGTATTTCTAAATTGCCCAGAGTGTGTAATTGTGTGTGTACTCTGTATTGACTGCCATTCCACCCTGTGTGTCCCCCGCCTTGAGCCCTGAATGACCCTGCACTGGGTAAGCAGTTATGGAAGAGTTACAACCAAAGACCATCCTTCCATCCACCCATCCATCCATTCTCTGACTCTTATCCAGGGTCAGGTCGCAGGGGCAGTAGTCTTAGCAAGGATGCCTAGACCTCCCTCTCACCGGCCACCTCCTCTAGCTCCTCCGGGGGAATACCAAGGCGTTCCAAGGCCAGTCAAGAGATATAATCTTTCCAGTGTGTCCTGGTCTGCCCTAGGGGCTCCTGATTATCCCAAATCTGTTCATAATTTTTATGGACATAATTTCTAGGTGTAGCCAAGGGGCAGAAGGGATCCGATTCGGGGGCCTCAGGATCGCGTCTTTGCTTTTTGCAGATGATGTGGTCCTGATGGTGTCATCGGCTGGCGACCTGCAGCATGCACTGGGGCAGTTTGTAGCTGAGTGTGAGGTGGCTGGGATGCAGATCAGTACCTGAGGCCATGGCTCTCGACCGGAAAAGGGTGGATTGCCCTCTCCTGCTTGGGGATAAGCTGCTACCCAAAGTGGAGGAGTTTAAGTATCTCGGGGTCTTCATGAGTGAGGGAAGAAGCAAGCAGGAGATCAACAAATGGATCAGTGCAGCATCAACAGGAATGTGGACACTATACAGTTCTGTCATGGAGAAGAGAGAAGGAGAAGCTTTCAATGTATCAGTTGATCTACGTTCTTACCCTCACCTACTGTATGGTCATGAGCTCTGGTTACC
>JAODKC010000130.1:4098960-4113761 GCA_026777985.1 Mormyrops attenuatus | reverse complement strand
GAAGGAGAAGCTTTCAATGTATCAGTTGATCTACGTTCTTACCCTCACCTACTGTATGGTCATGAGCTCTGGTTACCTTTTCTGACCAAAAGAATGAGATCGCGGATACAAGTGGCAGAAATGAGTTTCCTCTGCAGGGTGGCTGGGATCAGCCTTAGTGTTGTGAATTCTTCCGATTTGGGAGTCTTGCTCTGATAAAGTGGACTGTATTGTTTCCGTATGGGGCTTTTATTGCAGTGTATACTAATTTAAAGGCTGCCGGGTAAAACAGGAGGTTGCCAGGTAAAAGCTGAGGTTGTCATTTTTCCATCTCTCTCTTTACTGCACCGGGCTGAAGCAGAAGTCACTGCTGATGTGAGCATTTAATGTCTAATTATACGAGTGTTACACGATTGCCTATAAGATGTTTATATGTGTTAGCGGAGATTGTTAAAGTTGTATAAGCGCTTGCCACGAGTATGCCTGGCGAGTGTGTATAACCCGGCCCGCGTTCGCCGACTGGACGCATTTAGTGTTGGCTATGCCAATGTCCTAATGAATGGATGAGTCAAGTTAATGTCTATAAGTTAATGAATATAGGCTGTTCGTGTAGATAATGCGTAATTCTAATTATAGTGATTTGTGCTCCAGTGCTGAATGTATTGTTGTAATAGTGGCATGTGCCCTCAATGTCTTTATTCTCTTTATGTCTATTAAAGAGAATTTTGTTTTCAGTTCAATCCACTTTCACTCCTGTTCCTTCAGTACTCCATCCTATGTATGGGATTGTAATCAGCTACGGAGTAAAGTACCTAACTCTGTCTGACGACTCAGTGCTCTCTGACTGGAGCCCTCCAGCGGTCGATCACACCATCAGGGAGGTAGAATCCCCAGCACTTAGAGATAGGGTGAGGAGCTCGGACATTCGGGAGGGGCTCAAAGTAGAGCTGCTGCTGTTCTACATCAAAAGAAGTCAGTTGAGGTGGTTCAGGCATCTATCTAGGATTCCTCCTGGACGGCTCCCTAGGGAGTTGTTTCAGGCATGTCCAACGTGGAGGAGGCCCTGGGGATAAACAAAGATCGTACAGAATATATCATTTACTATTACTGATTCTAATAAGTATGGACATGTCCCAACATATTCACGGGGCTGCATTCAGAGAGGGAGCAAATTATTAATATGGATTTTGTCTGAATAAGGACTGAATTGCAGAATAATGTAAAAAAAAAAAAAGAGAATCAATTTCTTTTTGATTGGACTGGTACAGTATAGGGGTGTTGTTATGCCTATTTTAGGGGCCCTTAGACCCCACAAAATAAATGTGTATTTGTTAGCTTCTGTTATAAACAGATTTATGAATTACATAAAAGACATGCCACCCTCCCCACCCCCGCTCCAACATACAATGTCGTTTTGAATTAGCATTTACATTTCCCGTGTCGTTCTAAATCACATAACATGACAAGATTAATTTATTCTGTTTAACTATGTTTTAGTAAGAGATCCAGACCAGCTAACTTTGACATTTACACACATTTCATGGTTTACCCTTGTGTTTAAAGATGTGCCTGAAATGTTACATGGGGCCCATGAAAAACATCACAGAGAACCACAAAGTGAATGAATTCCTTTAAGAGACGCCACTAAACACAATCAAGCGTTCAACTGACTTCAGAAAAGTACAATAAATGAAACTTCTTAAAATGTTGTAAAGGTCAATCAAGAATATAGCAATATTTTCGCCACACCATTTAGGAACAAAACAGTCCAGTAATTTTCAGAATATATGGTAAAATACTTTTGAAACCACAAAAATTGGCCAGGGATAAAGAATATTTCTTGCTTGCTTGTGGCATAGCAAATGAACCCTGAGAAAGTTCTGTTGTATTGGATTTTGCAAAAATCTTGCCAAAGGATCATGGGGGCTAGGAGGGGGGATTAATTATTAGGAACCAAGGTATTAATATAGGGTACTCTTTAGATCTTCTTCTGTAAGTGCCAGCCTCCTAGAACAGAATAACAAGGATTATATTGCGTTGCATGAAAATGTGGAGACATGGTCTCTTTGTGACAGCTGTTTGGCTACAAGAACAGACGGATGCAAAGCTGGACCTCCAGCATACACACAAATCAAAAAGGACTGGAGCTCCTTACTGTAACTGTCCTGAATATTTCATGTTCTTGTTCAGTATTTTCATTTTCAGACAAGAGAATATAAGCCAATTTGCACACCAAAGTCAAAACATTTTTATTTCTATGCACAGGAATAAATGCATGTGTATGTTCTAGCAGTTTGCAGTGTGGATGGCTGTCACAAGGCAGGACAGAGAGGTCACACTAAATTAGAAAGAAGGACATAGGAATTAGGGAGGATGTCCCGTTAAGCGTCACAAGATACGAAACGAAGGTCACAAAGGCAGGTGTTTGGTGGACAAAAAGGGGTTTATTAAACAGAATGGGGGTAGGGAAACAAATGAGACTGTGTGGGGTTGAAACAAAAACGTATGGGAAGTACGCGAGTAAACAGGAGGAGAGAGAGATGTCAATGACCGGACTGGGGCTGATGAGACAAACAGACACTTAAATACAAAGACTAACGAGGAGTAACAAGCAACAGGCATGGCTCATTAGGGCCATGTTAGGGAGGAAAAAGGAGGGTCAGATGGACATCACGGGCAGGATGTAACAGGACCCCCCTCCCTAAACCAAATGGCAAACAGGGAAGGGGACCAAGGGGACAAAATGCAAGGGCAGATACTCAGGGTCGGGGACAGATGGGGCACTGGATGGGGCAGGGCACGGCAGGACCAACAGGGTAAATGGGATAGAGACCACACAAGACTAGAAAGGTAGAGCCACTGGACAGAACAGGATAGCACAGAGCAGGAGAGACAGTACAGTGGACATCGAAAAAGCAGGGGCTGGACCAGGGACCAAAAGGACAACAAGAAATACCAACATCAAACAAGGTCGCACAAACAAAACAGACCAAGCAAGGGATGGAACCAAGCACCAGGCACTACGGACCAGAGACCAGAGGGACAAAAGCCAGACATCAACAGGCACCTGGGAGCAGGAGAGACAGAGACAAACTAAAAACGACACGCCTGGGAAAGCCTGATGGACAAAACCCATGGGACATGAACCCTCCTGGGCCCATTCACCGTTAAGGTGGGGTCTGTCCAGACCGCAGGACCTAAGGGCCGAGCAGTCCCTGGGGCTGGTGCAGAGGGAACTACAAAGACCTGAAGGAATTCTCCCCCGGGCCTCAGCAGGAGAGCTGCCCAGGTGGGCAACATCAGCCAAACAAGAGGCGAGGTGACCAGCACGGATAGTGTGTCACCCCCTCCCCCTCCAGAAGAGAGAGACTCGACTAACTCGTCTTCAGAGCCCCAGCTGACACCACAGACCACACTGGGACCTTTTGGCTGTGTCTGTGCAGACTTCAAGATGAGACAGGCGCCCACAGAGTGGGACTTAGGGCAAAGCCCAGAGGATCCCATTCTAAGTCCTCTAGCAGGGCATCTTCTGGGTTGACCCAACCTGGCCTGCCAGTGACTGGAGAGTCAGGAGTCAGCCTGGTGGCGACCGGGGAGTTGGGCATCGGCCCACCAGTGAAGTGCAGGGGTCAAGAAAGCCACCAAGGCGACAGCAGGAGGCTGTGAGGCAGGCACCGACAGGATGGCAGGAGATGATGAGGCAGGAGCTGATGGGACAGTAGGAGGAGATGAGGCAAGAGGCAAGCAAGGTACAGGCAGGATACCTAGAAGCACAGCCTGGACACCTCGAGGGCCAGCCGGGACACCTGGAGGTGAGAAGGGTGAAGCCAGGTCACCAGGTGAGACCACATGGGTTCTCTGTTGGACGGCATAGCCACTGTGAGACTGGATGCAGGCGATGTGGCCCCTCTCAGGCCAGGAGTTGGGGATTTGGGCAAAGAGGCCTTCTTTGGACCGGGAGCCTGGAATGTGGGTGGGAAGGCACTCTCTGGACCGGCCGCCTGGAGTTTGGGCAAAGCAGTTCTCTCTGACCTGGGCAGCAGAGGTGAGGACAGGCTTTGTGGGCATACTCTGGAGGTGCAGAAGAGGTGAAGATGGGCTAAACAGGCCCTCCTGGGAAGGGCTCTGGAGGCACGGTGGCAGCTTCCCTTAGGCAGGGCTCTGATTGTACCAGGTCAGGCGAGACAGTATCTTGCTGCATGGGGTCATGTGAGATGGGAGATGTAGGCACGGTCAGCTTCTGCTGCGTTCTCCTCCTTCAGCCAGAGCCAAGGGCTGAGGCAAGCTGCAGAGAGCCAGCGGTCTAAGCTGTGGAGACCTGGCGGGCAGAGTGGCTTCACGCTGTGGAGAGGCGACGGGCTGAGTGGTGTCATGCTTGACCATCCTCTGCACATCAGCAAGTAAGCGCTGAACCTTCTCCTTCTCCTGGGGATCTGTGTCTGGGATGAGTCTTGTTAGCACCTTCCCCGCATCCTGGAAGAGATCCTCAGCCTTGGGGATCCTCCAGACCATTGGGTTACTCCTCCACTCCAGGTGGGTATTCAGCAAGGTGAAGATGTCCTCTGCTTGAAGGCGGGGTGCCTCCCACAGTGCTGGTAACCCCTTCGGTCCTCGGATCCAAGGCACTCAGGGAATAAACTCTGCTGGATGCAGGGTGGCATGGAACTTGGGGAGTAGGGGCAGGCTTCTGGGTTTTTTTGGGAGTCCAGTCATTCTTTAAGGAGATGTGAAATGAAGGACATGAAGGTGTTCTGTGAACAAAAAGGGATTTATTGAGCAGAATGGGAGCAGGGAAACAAACGAGACCATGAGGGATCAAAAAAAGAAGGTGAGGGCAGACAGGCGGAGCGACATTAATGACCGGACTGAGGCTGACAAGACAAACAGGTACTTAAATATTAAGACTTAGAAGGGGTATCCAGCAACAGGTGTGGCTCATCAGGGCCATGTTAGGGAGGAGACGGGAGGGTCAGGCAGATATGACGAGCAGGACATGACAATAAGTAAATTAAAACTGGTGCAAATGACTATAAAGATATTTTAAATTGTGAGTGAATCTCTCTTAGCTATTTAAATATTACCACAGCCAGCAGCCCAATCAGAAGATGGTAATTACTGACCATAGAGACACAATTGCTCAGCTGAATTAAATCCTCGCTGTTACTCTCCAGTTTTGCCAGCTTAGAGTGCCTTTTCACATGTGTCAGCATGTGCACGTGTGTACATATACATGTGTGCATTTCATTTTCTTCACAACGTGGGACATAATATTCTATCAAAAATCAACTGGATTAATTATGCTTTAGGAACTGCAATTTAAAAGTAGTGCATCTAAAAAGTCATAGGAATACTCCTTCTATGTATAGCAACATGTATCTGTGTGTGTTTGTGCATGTCATAATGGACATCTACTGTATATAACTGATATATATAGAGAGATAGATGCACCAGACAGTTTAGCCTAACCCAGAATTATAGCCCAGTCTGTGTGGTATGATAACGCTCTTGGAGGAAGTGAAGAAAGAGACTTCATACTATCATGCTTTCTGACAGTGTCTGGGCTGGCGAGATCCTTATCCAGGCAAATGTTTAATGACCTACAAAAGATAAAGATATTAAAGTCATAACTCACTTGTGCTTTGTTTCTACATCTTATTATACACTTGTATTTCATCATGTAAAATTAATCTTTTTTTTTCTTCAACACAGTCTGTACAGGGCACAGAATCAGCATTTCAACTTCCATTCTGATTGACGATTGAATGATTTAAACGAATATACTGGCTTATTGGTACCGGTAATTTCGTATACTTATCTTACTTTCCATAAAGTAAAAAATGAGGCATATAGTAGCAATTGATATTCCACAACATTTTAATCGTTTTTACTATGTCCTTAATCAACTTTAATTAAATGTCCTCTTTCTGGATATTGTATAAGCTATGAGTGGGAGTATAAATGCCTCTCAAACAAATATAGCCACCGTTTTATGCAGACACAAAAACACTAGATCTAAATTTGCAAATCTAAGGATTATCTTTCAATAAATTATAGCATTCTGCAGACTAGTTCCTATACCATGTTATTTGCAACAGAGTTGGAAAACTGAAATGTAACCAACTTTGTTCTTAAAGCAAGTTGCAATTATGTCGTTTCCATCATTTAGCTTTTATAATTGCATGCAATGCATACACATTAAGATCAAGACTGTGATTTTGGCCTACCACGCAATAGACAGCTTGGGACCTTGTTACCATAACAATATTAATCTCAACCACGAATCCAAATTCCTTCACTAAGTGTATTGTGAGTATATGCTGCCCCTACTCACCTGACCTCTTTTGATTCCTGCTATTGACAGAACAGGCTTTAAACATAGATTGCTCATTATAAATGAATTCTGAGCTTCACTGATATATGTGAATGTTGTTTCAATGTAAACTTAAACTTAAAACACTGTGGTCTACCTAATGGGTAATATCTGTGTGGCACTGACTGGATACTATCTTGACAACCCATCAGGTATCTATTAGTCAGTCATGATAAGGAGCTTTGTCTTTATAAACAACTACTTGCACCTCTGACAACACACCCTGATGAAGGATCAATGACCTAGTGCCGAAATGTTTGTGTTGAACCCATGTTGGCTCTCTAATAAAAAGAATGCACTCCATCGGAGTGTAGATCTAATCTTCATTGTTTTGAATGTTGCAGTTTCATAAATTTCAGTTTAACATTCTAGTTCATCAAGGTGGGTTGTGGCAAAACTTGCATTTTAGAATTGCATGTTATTTATTCAGCAGAAGCTTTTTATCCAAAGAGGTGTACAAGTGAGGCAGGTAGTAAATTTTTCATAAACAAACAAACAAACAAACAAATAAATAAACAGCCCTGGGGGAAAAACCTTGTGGTGTGATTGTAAGATCAAAAAATGTTTGCTACAAAGACAGCACAGTCTGTATGCCTAAGGATGCATATGGACATTGTACAGGGGCACCGACGTGTCCTGACCAGCTGCACCAGTGTCTGGTTTGGGAATTGCAGAGTCCAAGATCATGAGTCCCTGTAGCAGAAAGTGCATACAGCAAATGCCCTGCCTGAAGGACCTTTTCCCACAAACGTTGCACTCCTCTAGCATTGCGGAAGAGCCCCTCTCACCCTCCCATGGACCCTTTGTCCTGCACCCATCTGGCAGAAGATACAGAAGCATCTGAACCAGTTTTGCCAGCTTCTGCAACAGCTTTTTCCCCGAGGCTGTCAGGACACTAAATAGCCTGTTGCGCATCTTACGTCCTACCTGTTACTAGGAATACTGCCCCCCCAACCACCCCCACCCCTGCTGGTCACTGTAACTTATTATTTATCTTTCATTGTCAGCCAACAGACACATTTTTTTTCCACCCAAATTATTTTACTCCTGTATTATTTATTGTTTATGCGTGCATATTGCACTACGTATATAAAACCCTTGTGTCCAGACCTTTCACACAGTCTTGTGCTTCTGCACTTTAAGAATTGAGAAATCTTCCCCTTGTTACTTGCTGTTTGTATGTTGCACCATAGTCCTGGAGGAACATTATTTTGTGCTGTTGTATTCATGCATATGGATTATATGACAAAAAAGCCCACTTGACACTTGAGCTGTTGGTCAAGCATAGTCATGGTAGCATCATGCTATCTTCTGGCTTCATCTCTTCTATGGGAACAGAGGCTCTGGTGAAGAATAAAAAATAGTTCCAAAAATGAATACATAACTGAGGAAGACTTGCACGCTGCATAAAAAGCTGAAGCTCTAGATTGCCTCTTCCTTTTCACATCACAAGGCCAAACGCATGTTTCTTTAAGTGGTAACTGAGAGGTGCCGATGAGGTGAAGGCATTGAAGGATTTCTTTTAATTGATTGTTAATTTTTTTTTGTGAAATGATTGCTGGTTAAAATGCCTAAATGTTTATGTATTATGCTTAAATTTCAGTCTTTAAGGTAACAACATTTCTAAAAGGGTGTGTTGATAATTGATGTCCACTCTACGCAGCCAGTTACCTGTCCAAAGTCTCCAGCCTCTCAGTATTTGAAGACAGTTAGCAGGTTTATGTACTCAGTCTTGCTGTAGGTTGACAGATCAAAGAACTGCCATCTGCCAGGGTTATCTTAAGGTTATCTTTCTGGCTACAGATGAGTTTTCCAAAATTACTACCTGCAGTCTGGGATCCTGAGATGTATAAGAAAAACAGATTTTTGACATATTGGGTATCATAAGCATAAAAAGCTATCAGTTAATCAGCAAATAAAATGAAAAATAAGAAAAGCATATAAATACTGGCTCCCACAAAATCTGATTTAATCCACTCGTCAATTTGTTTACATCAAAAATGTGTATTGAAATGCATTTGTGATTGTTATATACCATAACTAAAATATAAAATACAGAAGCAATGTATTATCATTTATTTCTAATATTCTTTTGTTGCATTTATCACCTGCTTCATACCATATACCATACCCTCAAAATGTTACACCTCTCCCAATTAGTCATTAGTAAATATTTCTGCCGAATTCAGGAAATGGATGTGCTGATTTGAAAGGTTACTTGTCATCGCACTGATAGTCTTGCAATTAATCATATCACTTACAATGACTCAGAGATATCATTAAACTGTGATTCACCGTGCATTTGACATGCTAGGATAATACATCAAATATTTCAGAGGTTGCTTGATTGAACAGTGACAGACATAGTAGCAGGGGTAAAATTTGGAAGTATTGAACAAAAACTGTTTATACCATCTATTTGGGATGTCATTTATGTTTTGTTACTATGACACAGGCCATGATTTAATTTAATTATTGGTTATGGTTAATTTAGTTACAAACATAACAGTAATGACAAAAAGAAAGACAGCCTATTTCCATTACTAATTGTTGCCCAGAGTACCATCAGTAAATGTGTTTGGGAGTATTTTGATTGAAGAATACATTAAATAGAGCTCATAAAGCATCTGTAAGAAGTATATAATGATGGTCAATAGGGGAAAGTGCAGGGTAGATTATTAAAACTGTGTGTGTATGTGTGTGTATACTGCACAAAATATAATTTGTAATTATACCTTTGTGGGGACTCTCCATTCATTTCTATGGGGAAAATTCTAATCCCAGCATGACGACCGTAACCCCTACCCAGGCCTAACCTTAACCATAAATAACCAAACAAAATACAAGAGATTTGGAATTTTTTGTTTTTTGACTGTATTCACAGATCTTTGTGGGGACCTGAAAAATGGTCCCCACAACATCAAAATTTGGTCCCCACAATGTATTATAAATAGAATCCACATGCGCACACAGTGTTTTGCTTCTATCAACCAGTTGAGCATAAAGAGTCAGTCACAGAGTACTCACCTGGCTGGTAGAAACTCTGATATGGATTTGTAGATTCTGATCTGAAATTCCCCATACTGTGTGTGTGCATAAGGCTGTGACTGATGTGAGATTTGTGTTAAATGAAACCACAAAAGAAAAACAATATATATTAAGTAAAGAACAAACCGTATCATTAAAAAATCTTTCAAGTTCATTATCAGAATTAAGCACGTACTGTAATTGGATTGCTGAAAATGCATTTCAGGTATTTCCATATGTCAGATGGATCATTACAATACGCCCTCATGGTCACAGCATTCTTTGTGGCATGTTGTATACTGCGTAACATTGCCATGTGTGATGGATGTCTGTTGGACATAAATGAGGACACATTGGAGGACATTAGAAGGCGTGATGCTGAACTGCTTGTGCCGATGCCAGCAGAGGAGTGTATGCCGGCAGCAGCATGGGCAAGGAGGGTCAGCTGGCAGAAGAGTTGAATCGTCTGTAGCCTGGTAAGGAATCTAAATTGTGAAATGTAGAAAAATAACAGCCCTATTGCCTTTTATTTATACATTTTAAAACACCTTAAAAATGTAGGTTGTGTTTTGTTTAACAAAGATCATACTTTTATTTATATTTTTAATATAAATAAAAGAGAATTAAAATTGAACACACAAGCATAATTAAGTACAGCCACTGCTGTAATGCATAAACCCGACGCTGGTGTCCCCTCCCTCTCCAGGAGACCGAGAGACGGGAACCCGGCCGGGATCTGCCGTGATGAGGCGCAGCCAAAACCGCCGGGTCTGGAGCCAAGTACAGAGGGTACAGAGCAGGACCAGGAACCATGGGGAGCGGAGCATCCACCGCCCGCAAAGGAACCTCTGGGGACAGAGCTGAAGCCACCGGGTCGAGAACCTCACGAGGCGGCGTGTCGGCTGCCGGGTCAGGAACCTCGGGTGCCGGAACAGGAGCCCCAAGAAACTTGGGCGCGAGAGCAGGGACCTTGGGCCCGAGAGCAGGAAACTTTGGGGAGAGAGCAGGAAACATGGGAGACGGCACAGGAACCTCCTGGGGCTGAGCTGAAGCCGCCGTGCCGGGAACCACAGGGGGCGATGCAGGCACAGGAACCATGGGGGGCACTGCAGGCACTGGAGCCACGGGGAACAGAGCCGAAACTCGGGCCATGGGGAAGAGAGCAGAAATCTCTAGAGGTGGTTCAGGCTCCATTGGACCTGGAACCTTGGGTGGAGGCACAGGAATCTCCAGGGGCGCAGCCAGAACAGGTGTCGTCGGAATCTTCGGGGGTGCAGCCCCCACCACCGGCACTGAAACCACCGGCAGGGGTTGTGCCTCGATGGTGGGCACAGCAGAGACCTTGAGCGCCACAGCGGCTCCTACCAAGGGAGCCTGCTTCCCTTTCCACCGGAGCAGCCTCCTCAGGGTCTCCTCTGCTCTCTCCGGCTTATGTGGTGGAGAAACTTTGAGGGACTCGGGGAAGCGAGCAGGACCTGGGTCAGGTGCAGACGCTGCAGCAGGCAGACAGGCGTCATGTGCAGGTGCTGCAGCAGGCAGAAAGGCGTCAGACGCAGGTGCTGCAGCAGGCAGAAAGGCGTCAGACGCAGGCGAAGCTGCAGGCAGAGACGAAGGTGCCAGCAGATGAGCGTCGTGCGTGAGGAGGGCGGCGTCCGAAAAGATGTCGCTCATCTGCGGCAAAGCGGGAGTTTCCGGAAAAGCGATGGACACGCCCCCTCATTTGCGCCCCTTCCGCTTTATTCGCGGAACCACTACCACGGGGGAGACAGGGAATTCGGGCTGCCTGGACGGCAGGAGAGGGAATCCTCCACAGTCCAGGTCCACCTGCCTTACCATCGCTGCAGCCACTCCTGTCCTCAGCTGCAGCAGGTTCGCTCGTACCTCCGCTACGAGGTGCGAGTCACTGGGCGGGGAGATCTGCTCTAAGAGCTCCCTTGCCTGAATAGCGAGGAAGCGAGCCGCAGAGTCCTCTTTTACCTCCGGCTGAACGCCCCAGTAGGTCATTTCGTCGATCAGCTGGAGGTATTCAGCTTCGGTGAGGGGAGGCGTTTTAGTCGGGAGTCCGGTCATTCTGTCATGCAATAACCCAGGGAAGCACGAGCAGAGACGGAGAAATCAGGGAATACGGGGTTTAATAAACAACAAGGCAAGTAAAACGCAGATGGACAATACAATGACCGGACTGGGGAAACAAACTGAAACGTGGACTAAATACATTGAACTAATGACAACCACAGGAAACAGCTGGTAAAGACAGGGAATCCACATGAGGTTAACGAGGGGGGCATGGTCACGAGAGGTCTGGACGGGCGGGGCAGGACAACTGCACTCATTTAGCAGTGAGCTTCCCCACCTTCTGACATCATTATACCGCTTTCGGCACTGTACGGATAATCTGGTGATGCTAGAAAACCAGGACTCACTCACTGCTACCTCACTCCATGTCTGCTTCACCCCAAAAGGCTTAAGTCAGTGGTTCACAAACTTTTTCTGCTGTGACCCCTTTCGGAAGCAGTTGACCTTGCTCTGAATAAGAAATAAAGAAGAAAAGCTTACAAATTATTTGAATAGATAATGATGTAGATAACTAGATAGTTACTAGCTGGTTCCAATAAACTCAGGGTGAGAAATCATTTGACACAGGGTAGCAAGGAAGAAACTGGGACTTTGTTTGGGAGTGAAGACAATGGTTTGGGCATCAGCACAAGCACGGCTAGTCCTAGCCAATGTGGCACCCAAGGCGAGCATCAACGCCGGCGTTCCCCATCTGAAGAAAAATGAAACTGACTGGCAAGTCAATGCCCATTCAGAAGATGGCACCCAAGGAGGCCATCTGAGTCACTTAGAAAAAATGGGCATCAGGTTGGGGAAAGAGCTACACTGGCATGTGGAACTGGACAATGAACTCTGCAGTTTTTTTCTCTGGCTAAGAGAAAAATGAACTTCACTCTTGCAGAACTGGTAATAAGGTACAGGTACAGTGAACACTTGTCATTTGACTAGAGTTCCCAGACGTTTTTATTTGGTTGTTCTGCAATCACATTTATCCAAGCTGATTTGCATAAGTTGTTCATCAATGTCTGGATATTTTTTCTGCAGTAAATCATGATTCCCTAAGTTCAAGATTTCAGAAGTTTCAGAAAGTGTCACAGCAGCTGCATTCTTTAAAAATGATTTACCAATCTGTTCAAATATGCTGGCTAAGGACTGTGCCCTGTCTTCCCAAGTCTAACATGTCAAAATAAATACTGTAGCATGGCGCTCATATACTAGCCTCTATATCCGTTAAAAGTCTAAAAAAACAAAAAACTCTTGACTGTTGGAGATGAGAAACAGGGGTGCAGTGTGATTTCAGGCCATCAGAAGACTGTATCAAAAGATGAAAAAAAAAAATCTAAGTACTCTTTAAAAAAGCAGACTTTTTAATCAATCCAATCTCCCGAATTCCAACACTGAATATGTGCAGCTCTGCAAACCACCGCAAACCTGACTGGATAAGCAGTTATTGAAAACCGATGGATGGATGTACAGTATGGTATCCTAGCTGAGCAGAAGTTCTGCTAAGTAGACAGCGAGGTCCTTTGCTGTTCTCTACTGCCGTGATGCTGAGTTTTTCAGACGTCTTCTCTCACTATTGCTTCTTCCTTGGGGCTAAATACGGCCACAGGGTATGACGGGCAAGGCATGCATAATGAAGTTAGTGTACTCCCTGTACAACCCATTCTAAACATGGTTTCTCCTGCATGACAGTGATAACATACATTATCCACCATATTCCTGAATTGTTTCGGTGACAGAACTAAGGCTGTAACATGGCAAGACATTGCAGGTATTGAGCTACAAGGTCAAGCTACAATTTATGTGTGAAGCATTACAGTGCTGACGGAAACGCACTTGCATCCATCAACAAAACTATTTCCATCAAAGAACATAGCGAAAAAGGCAGAAATGATTCCGTCATAAAACTAAATGACACCGCTAAGAGGATTATATGGTGCCACATGAGCCCCAGTTAACCTGGATGAAATGAATTCAAAATCCACCGAAAGGCATTGAAAAAGGAGCATTCGCCCAGTTCTGTGACAAATCCGAGTGGTAACTTTCAACAGAAAATTAACCTGGATAAAACGACAGACTGCATCTGTAGGATGCACATGAGAGGTATGCTGACATTGCCGTTTCTCTCTGTTGACACAACCCTCAATGTAGCTTCCTATACAAATGTTAGTGGGAAGCTTTTCTCGTTCAATTTCTTGACAGCCAAAAAAAAAAAAACATCCCATTTCTCTTATTAGAAAATCACCAGCATTTCCTGGATTATTGCCTCCTGAATCATGCCCCCCATGATCAATTATTAGATCATTATTACAAGTGCAAGAGATATGACCTGATAAATTGATGAAGACACACCCATGAAGTCTTTCTGGAGGTAAGCACAAATTTCTAAAATGGTGGAAAACCTGCTTTATCAATCCTGCGACCTATGTAACACTGCAGATGGGAGCTATATGGATATGAGTGCACACTGTTTGCTTCTCCTAGACAACTGAAACAATTAAAAAGACAAGTGATTACAAGATTTGAAATTGATTAATGGAACAGTAGGATTCTTTGCATAACATATGGACTTACATTTACAATTACATATGTAAACAAAGCCAACTGACAACAATTTTGCTAATGAACTGTCGCTTTTCGCCCCAAGTGAAGCGTTATAGAAATTCTTTTGCGATCCCTGTCCTGTAGTTTCTTTTCTAATGGCACTATGCAATTAAATCATTCAGACAGACATTTTGTCAGGCCTGCAAGTCTTGTTTTATACTCCCTGATAAGCACTTCAGCGAGAATCATAAGTTTTCTTTTTAAATGGTATGTAACACATACGCGGACCCCTTCAGTCGATACTCTAGATCCCACCGGGTGATCAATCTTCTCTCCTAGAGGGACATTTCTTCCTGTTGAAGAGGATTTTATTGGCAGTGCACTGCGGTGTAGCCCATAAGTCTAAATGCAGCATCGCTGTATTGAAGCTTTCTGAGGAATGTTATGTAAGCCATTATGGAGTACCCGCAGAAGATCAATTCTCTTGTCTTGTGGCATTACATATGGTTTCATTCTTGTGCACGTTTCCAAAACACAGAATGGGAGACCTGACGGGATGAATGTTCCATTGTTTACCTTTTTTTTTTTTCTGCCCACCACCACCCCCCCCTCTTCGGAGGACAACTTTTACATTAAATTAAAGTTACAGTGTGAAGAGTGTGGCCACTCCAAACTCACCCGTCCTAATACCGTGATAAAAAAAAATAAATAAATAAAATTTAAAAAAAAGAGGGGGGGGGAGGACACAGAAACAACAATCTTAACAATAACAGACATTAATTACCATGGGGAGAGAGGGGAAGAAAAGAAAGAAAAGAAAAAA
>JAODKC010000130.1:4064741-4090635 GCA_026777985.1 Mormyrops attenuatus | reverse complement strand
CGATGCTGATAGGCCAAATCTTTATTATTTTTGCCTAGCAACCATACACGATTGGCTATTTCGCTGCACTTCTGGGGTGCTTTGATGAGCATGAGAAATGATTGGTGGAAATCTGTCGGTGGAAATTCACTGTTGAATGAGAGTAAGTTGGTGGAAATGTCGTTTAGATAATTCAGATTGCATGTAGGCACACACTATTAAGTAAAACTGACATTGATAAAAAAAAAAAATATATATATATATTTATATTTTATTTTTATATATTTTATATTCCCCCCCACATCTGGGAGGGCGGCGCCCGAGCGCCTCCTATGGGCCAGCCGCCACTGATATAACTGTTTTTCCCCTCCTTTCGTTAAAACCAGAACTATAACCCCAGCCCCCAACAGGGTACATTTTTATCTGAGCAAAGATCGGTATGAAAACTGACACGAAGTCAGCCACAAAGATCTTCAGAATCTCCTGGTAAAAGCTGTGTTTTATTGTTAGAAGAAAATACAGAATATTGATGGTTTCTTTCAGCCACACAGGCCTAAATTTGTCCGCACTATTGATATTTAGACGAGAAACAAAACGAAGACCTTAGCATGATGAATTATTTTTTTTTGTTTACTGTCAGGCCTTGAAATCCTGAAGGGATGTGAGGGGTACACTGATATTTTGGGCCAGATAAAGCTAGCTGTTAATGTTACTTAAGTTTGCATTTGGTAAACATTTCATAACTTTGATAGACTGTTGGCTTGGCTATAACACCCCCTCATGCCTTTTGTTGAATTTGTTAGACTGTTGACTTGACTATAACACCCCCTCATGCCTTTTGATGAATTTGTTAGACTGTTGGCTTGACTACAGCACCCCCTCATACCTTTTGTTGAATGTGTTACACTGTTGACTTAACTACAACACCCCCTCATGCCTTTTGTTGAATTTGATTGTCTGTTGGCTTGACTACAACACCCCATCATACCTTTTACCTTTCATACCTCTAGCTGTCCTTTTCACAAAAGCTCAATAATCAAAACATAATAAACATTTGTGCAAGTTTTCCTTCACAAGAATGGGTTCTAGAGGCATACCTACTGTATATGGTTGTGATTCAAGTGTCAAAATGTCAGCCTAATGTCTCCAGTGTAACTTCAACAAGTGATGTATTAGGTACTTCAGACAGCTGAA
The DNA here is from genome assembly GCA_026777985.1 of Mormyrops attenuatus. Taxonomy (NCBI): domain Eukaryota; kingdom Metazoa; phylum Chordata; class Actinopteri; order Osteoglossiformes; family Mormyridae; genus Mormyrops; species Mormyrops attenuatus. Next base: position 4,089,462 of record JAODKC010000130.1, on the reverse strand, counting down.
AAGAGGTATGGTTGTGATTATTGATTATTGAGCTTCATGGCAAAGGACAGTTAAATGTCTTTGTAATGCTAGTTGTAGTTACTTATGTTCATTGATTCTGTTTTATTGGATTTATTGCTCTTGTTTTCTGTAATCTTGTATACTGGGTTAAAGCTTCTGATAAATAGGCAAATATTAATGTGAAAAACAAACTTAACAGTTAATTATCATACGAGTCTTTAATGAAGAGTTCATTGTTTTACTGGTTGTAAAGAATGTATTTTGGCTTTAAAAGGCTGACATTTATATTAATATTTCTATTATATGAAATAGAAAAAAGTTACTGGATTTTAGTCTTGCAGATAAAACAGTTTGCTAAAATAAGTGAATGCATGATGTAGGGTAAAGCATAAATAGTAGCTACTAGCTTACCATGGATTTTTACCATGGATTTCAGCGTAAACAGATGTCACTATGGTATAGCAAAATAGTGTTATAAGGGAGTCTGGCTGCACTTAAGTATTCAGAATAAGATGATGCTACTTCAATCACAGATAAAAGATTGTGATCCAAGCAAACAGCATGCTCTGGTTTGTGTTTACACCATAAAAACAGCCTAATAGCATCTGAAGGAAGTCCCCCCCCCATTACACATTGCTAACACTCCATCTCAGCATCTCAGTAGCTGCAGTGTTAAATTATGCATGCCCTCAAACCCCCTGTAAACTCATCATTTTCAGCAGCCTTGGGGTATGAACTCTTCATCGCTATGGTATCACTGGGTGCTTGTTGAGTGTCCTGCCGGTGTCAGGATTATCTATATGATCATTTCTCTGAAGTGAATGAGTAAAGATTCAAATCAGTGAATGTGGAATTCATCCCGTTGTATTATCTGAGTCAACCAAGAAACTGTGTTCACCTTTAAGAGGCATTTTAGGAATTAAGTCTCCTTACTTTTAATATAGTTCACAGATTTCTCTACTTGGTTACTTTTTGGGCTTTTGCATCAAAATGAGGACAGAAGATACATACCATAGTATCAATGTAGCCTGGGGCAGTGGCTCAGTGGGCAGCACTGTGGCCTCACCTCTCCCAGTGTTGTGATATTTACCTCCATGTACTTTTATTTATGTGTCACTCTTTGCTGGGAGCATTACCACAAAGAACTTCACTTAGGCCCAGGCTTGAGATCCCCAGAGAGTAGACCTGAGCCATCAGTGACCAGAGAAAACCTCCCTCAGAGAGAGAAATCTGCCCTATATTATATAATAACACTAATTAATACATTATGCAATAACACTACATTATGTAAAAACTTGACAATGTGAATGAAGAGATCCATTTAGGTTGTTTATTACACAATGCACATTCTTATATTTTCATCATAAAAAGTGCAACTCCTACATTTTGTAATAACTGCTGCAAAATGTAATAATTAATTACAAAATATGGGGAAATTTATTACATATTGTGTTCAAGCTGTCTATTGCAAACTGCAGGTGCTATTACATGTGAAAATTTGAGAGATTTTGTCAAGTTATTACATAATGTGGTGTTACGACATATTGCGTTGTCACGAACTTGGAAGCAGGTTCATTTGGGGGAGAGGCGGCGTGGGTAGAAGTTGCCCAAGTTCCTCTGGCCTGCACTGAACAGGTTTATATAATTTCAGGGCAAAGTTAATTCAGGTACATGCTGGGACAACACAGGTAGGTAGAGGCATTATGGAGCCGGCTGGCTGGCAGATGGGCAGGTGAGGTGTCCTAGGCAGACGGTGAGAAGGCAGGGTGGCACTGATAGGTGGCATGCAGGCAGTGACACGGACAACCCGGCTGATTCCTTCCCTGGCTCAGGGTGTGTGGAGTCTGCTTGCTTATTCTGCATTCACACGGGTTTCCTCCAGATACTCCCCCATGGTCCAAAGCCATACGATTAGGTGAATTAGTGTCTCGAAATGTCCCTTAGTGTGCGATAGCGTGTGATTACATGACCGTGAAGGACAGGCATCCCATCCAGGGCTTCCCCTGCCTTGTGCCCAGTGCTTCCTGCGGTAGCTTCCAGGCTCACTGAGACCTGCACTAGATAAGCAGTAATGGATGGATAGTCCTACTATCAAATAATGACTGAATGAAAACAATTAAACTGGCAAATGCAAGTCAGCAATGTTAAAATAGAACATGAATGGGGGGAAACAAGAACTGAACTGCTTTAAAAACACATTTCACTTAACACTCTCAGCACAATCACTCATTCATTGCACAATCCACTGGGCAGAACACAATAAAACTAGTACACTTAAGGACTGTGCAATACTGATTATTTCGGACCATTACTACATAATTCTGTATAATACTGTACCTTGGGACATTCTCTACGGTGTTACTGTTTATTACTGTCTAAATATCTTTTACTGTCTAAATGTTTGTGTTGTGGTTCTATAAGAAGGATTGGGTATTGTTTGGGATTTTTCCAATACTGGTGTTAAAACAATACTTTTAACATAGTGCTGGATTGGACAATGAAACTGAAAAACTTGGTTTGAGACCAAATGTGTTTATTAGTATGGTGTAGGGCCTCTTTATGCGACCAATACAGCATCATTTCGTCTGGGGAATTACAGATATAGAAGTCCTGCACAGTGGCCAGAGGGATTTTGAGGTATTCCTCTTGCAGAACAGTGGCCAGGACCCTATGTAATGCGGGTTGAGGAAAACGTTTCCAAAACACACCAAAGTGGCTCAGTGATATTTATCTGGTCACTGTGCAGGGCATGAGAGATGGTCAACTTCAATTTCATGTTCATCAAACCACTCTGTCACCAGTCTTGCCGTGTGTATTGGTGCATTATCATCCTGATACACGGCACCATCTTCAGGGTACAATGTTTGAACCACTGGGTGAACATGGTCCTCCAGAAAGGTTTGGTAGGCCTTGGCAGTGACATGCCCATCTAGAATAAGTATCGGGCCTAGGGAATGCCAGGATATTGCAGCCCAAAGCATCACTGATCTATCCCCGTGCTGCAACTGCCGTAACTCTCCCGGATGTGGAAAAGACAGTGAAGGTGGACTCATAAGAGAAAAATACATGCTTCACATTGTCCACAGCCCAAGATTTGCACTGCTGGCACCATTGAAACTGACATTTGGCATTGGCATGAGTGACGAAAGGTCTGGCTACAGCAGCTTGACCACGAGAATTGACTCGGTGCAGCTCCTGACGAAGTGTTTGGGTGGAAAAAGGACAGTTGAGGTGCACATTTAACTCTGCAGTGAGTTGGGCATATTTTTTGGATACAATCTGGGGTAGTACCTGGACATCCCTTTCAGACAGCTTCCTCTTGCATCCAAGGTTACTCCTGTTGGATGTGGTTCATCCGTCATGGCGGTGTGCCGACATTACCCTGGATACGTGATGAAACCACAAAGACTGCCTGTCATGGTTACAGATGCACCTGCGAGACACGGACCAACAATTTGTCCTCCTTTGAACTCTGATATGTCTTCCATTATGTTGTGTAGATTACAATATTTTATGTACAGCTGTGGTATTTCTCTGCTAATTCTGCTGTTACTGATGGAATGTGCAACCAGTAAAGATTGGTCACCAGGCTGAAACCTCATACACCATATTGGCCAGTGTCAGTTTCATTGTCCAACCCCTGTGTGTATGTGTATATGTGTGTGCATGTGTGTGTGTGTGTTGATTAGGTTTATATTACATCGTGGGGACCAAATGTCACCCAGAATGTAATGAAAATCTGTTTTTTTGATGCTATGGGGACCATTTTTCAGCTTCTATGAATGCAATCAAAAAGGTAAAAATGTCAAATGTCTCATATTTTGTTTGGTTACTTATGATTAAGGTTAGGGATGGGTAGGGTTTAAGGTCGTCATGTTGGGATCAGAGTTTTCCCGATAGAAATGAATGGAGAGGCCCTAGAAAGATATAATTACAAACTTGTGTGTGTGTGTGTGTGTGTGTGTATGAAATCAGGCCACAAATATCCACAGCTCTGCAGAGTTTTATTGAATACATTTTACCTGAACAATAAACAGTTTCTAAACTAATTGAATTTTTTACACCTTTTTAAAATAATTTTAACATTGTAAAAATCTAAAATTTTATATCCATTTTAAATAATTTTAGCACAAAATTATCAAAATACAATGCATCCAAATAATAGTATTGTATGTTTCATAATGGCTGCCAGGCAAAATATGCCTTCCTGCTTATTTAGCACCCATCTCTCAAAATATGGTGAAATCAGTGTGTGTAGCCCTGTAATGGTCCAGTGATCAAAACCCTTTATCATTAAACAAGCTGAATTGAGCAGACATTGCAAAAACTACCTCTAGATAATGCCCCATTCGTACTTCGCAGTTTAGGGACAAAGAGTGGCAGTGGGAGAAATAAGGTTAAATAGGAGATCAATATAAGTTCTCTTGTTTTTACATTGTTTCAGTAACATTCTAAGTAACAACATCACAATATTTTAGGTCGCTGTATTGGTATTCGATATATATATATATATATCGATATGTATAAATATATATTTCAATCTCATTACAATTTCTAAGCTACATTTTAAGTCAGAACTAAAATTCAGAATGAATTATGGTTTTACTGTATTTATTCACCTCAATGTTTCCCAACTGAATACATTTTACCTGAACACTAAGAACAGTACAGTACAGTAAAACCACAGTACAGTACTTTACAGTAAGAAACATTGTTTTATTTATTCACATCAATGTTTCCCATCTGGAAAACACAAAAAGTGCATCTCTGGCAAACATAACCAAAAAAGCCTCTTAATTCTTTGAAAATATATAAATAGACTAAATATCCAAGTGCATGGAATGTTAAACATTATTTAACAATTAGACTGTAGATTTATACTCATATACAAAATAAGTGCCGCGTGCCAGGAAGGATGGAGGCAAAGGCAGGTATTGGGGAAAACGGAAGGGGTTTTATTCAACAAAACGCTATACAAAAGGGCAAAGAAACCAGACCACGAGGGGTCAAAACAAGGCTGGGAGAACAGGGGGGAAACACAGGGCACAGGGTAACCAAAGGGGTAGCTCAGGCAAGCAGCAGGATCACACACACACACTTTAGACCATGTGCTGATATCAGAGCAAGGGCTTGAATCCTAGAATTGCTTCTGTGTGGTGCTACTGTAAATCTTTAATTTCATTCAGGATTAAGAATTCATTGATGCATCCATACATCCAGGGACTGGGAATGAAATGGAACCAAACTCAGTCTTATGTAGCAATTGCTAATTAGGCATAGATGAGGTGAAAACATGTACTGAACACCATTTTTCCATATATTGATTCATTAACAATGTTTGTGTTCCTAAGTCATTGCATCATACAGAACATGTTCCCAGCCCATTCATTCATCACTCGATCTTGATAAATACAATTACTATAATAAGTACTATGAATTACAACCACATGAAGAGCCATGGGGCTTAAGTTTCCACGTGGACAACAAAAACGTGGTCAAACACAGCCTGTTAGTCTTGGTAGATTTGTGCACATGACATTAAGGCAACTAATCCCTTCAAGTGGAAATCACACATCTGTTTATTTACGCTACAACAAACTAAATGCTTTTTTTGCCCTAAATTGCTTTTATGCGTCTCCATTGTTGCTATCTGGAAAACGTCTTAATGAACAACATAAACATCAATGCGTAAACATTCTGTTCTGCTATGTTCAGAATAATGTTATAAGATACAGAAACAAACTCACTAATTTGCAGATTCAGAAGTGCTCAATGGGATTGTAGAATGCAAAAGCATAAAAACAGCTATGGACACCTTCCTATGCCAAGCACTTCTGTCCAGATGAAGTCCATTGGAGGTGGACTTATCAATAATCAATAAAATCCTCCTGTCACCAAGCCACAAAGCCTGGCTTCTTGAGTAATTCAATTATAGGACCTTCAGTTCTGTTCAGTGTCCCAGTGTCACTACAACTGTAATGTTAATGTAACGTTTCTGACTATAATTATTTATTGTACTATATTTTGATAACCAGGAAACTCCGGTTATCTTGCTCACCAGGGATACTTTTAAGTGCCTTAAATTTTTGGTAAGAATATAATTCAATAACTACATATTTGTTTTATAGCTTGTATAGATATCATTATTTATGTAGCTTTTCTCTTGTATAAGATGCCAAAGAAATAGTGTCCCATATCTGGATAATAATAATGGTTAGAATAATACAGCTGATTTAGAATACTTCATACTTAGGAGGACAGTAGGGAAACTGTGGTCTAGCCATGCCCACTGAACTGTGCTCAGCTATATTATTATGTATAACATATGTTATTATGTATTATTATAATTATCATTATAAATATTAATTAATAACAATAACAACAACTACTGCTGGAATTATATTATATTATATTATATTATATTATATTATATTATATTATTTTGTTTTTGGTTTTAATTGATTTTCTTGGTGTCAGGGAACTCACAGCTTGATTTTACGTGCTGTCAGCTAGTATTATTCTAGAATTGTCATCTTTTCACCAACATTATTTAGCTATCTTTAGGCGACCAAGCAGCATTAACTGCAGGATCCCTGTTGTTTTTTTATTCCTCTATTTCTTTCTCTCGAGCTCTGGAGGCAGTCACCCTCGTTTTAGGACAGACAGTGGCTGTTGACTTTTTGGTGTATGTCGCTTTCACTCTGACGGGTCCTAGACACCCAGAACTGAAGATTCCAGAAGAGGTGATATTGAAAAAAATATCTGCTGTATGGAGGAATTTCAATATAAAAGCAGCGGTTTCTTCTTGGGTAGCATAGTGGCTGATTTGCTTCACACCTCCAGGGTTCGGGATTCGGATGCAGCCTCCCCCTTTGTGTATGGAGTTTGCATGTCCTCCCACCATGCTGCAGTTTTCCTCCAGGTACTTTAGTTTCCGCCTGCAATCTAAAGATATGGAGTCAGGCTAATTAGAATTTCTAAATGGTGTCCTGTGTTCCTGAGGATGAATGGGAATCCTCTTCTGGCTGTTCCCCTGCCTTGTGCTGCCTGGGACTGAGTCTCCCTGCCCATGGTGAGGACCCTGTCCAGGGTAAGCCATTGGAAGAGGAGTGTGTGAATTTTCCAGGGTCTGTCCTCGCTACATTCGGGGCACTGTACCCAAGCATCACATTGCTTATATGGGTGCAGTTTCAGAAATGATTAGGCTGCCAAATATCTGTGGAGTCCCACAAGCTGAAGTCAAAAATTGGCTGTAATGTTAGAGGAACTATTTGATATCTGCTATCTGACAGCCCATTAGGTTTGGAGCAGAGGTGTCCAACAGTGAGGGACAGAACTGACAGATAGGGACAAAAATTTCACTCAAACCCAAACATAAATATCAGATTCAAGGCCTCTAAGATTTCCCATAAATTTCGTGATGCATTTTATTAAAATTACCTTTCCAGTTTGAACGTACCATAACAACAGCACATTAATTTAACAAAATTACATTTTATTACATCTGGATGGTCCATTTATACTTAATTTCTGACTTTGAAGAAGTTTCCCTTTAAATGCCTGTAACAGGTTTTAATCTGTTAGGGTCTTAATCTGGCTCCCCAGCCACTATAATCTGTATGACAGACACAACAGGTTTGCCAAGATTAGTTCCCTGAATTACACCAAGGGGAGTTAATCAAATGCTCCCCGGGGTGGAGTTCATTGTCATAGCTGATAATGTGCATGTAATTCTGTTTAATGTTATAGGACTGATTTTAAAGGAGCCCAATGAATATTAAACCTGCCTGACTTCTTGTTGTTCTAGTGCTTTGTCCTGAGGATTAGAGAAAGCCTGATATGTTACTTAGTCATATCTTTATTTGTGTTTAATTGTGTATCTTGCTACATAGGATAATACAAATATCCTGTGAACGCAAGAAATCAATCAAGACATGGTAAATAATGTCCAAATTTTATTGCCCACCTTAAACTGCAAATTTATCTTGAGAACGTCTAAGTAAATCTTAATATCCGCAAAGGAGACATGCTGATAGGAAAGATGAATTCAGCCTTATTTTCATTCTAAGAGGCAAAAATCGATAACCCTGGAGGTAAACCCTTTACAGTGCATCTCAGAAGCACACAGTTACCATATCCTGCTATCATAAACAATGCTTGCACACACATCATTACTGTGAATCATAAAATATTTCGAGTCTGTGCCTTGATAGAACCTTTTTAGTACTTAAACTAAGTTTTAGTTAAAGGTCACTTTATTTGATCCCAGACATTTTTATCATTAGCTAGGTCTTCTTGACCTCCTGGTGTTTTTCAGAAATAGAAGGGTAATATTTATTCCGTGTTCCTCGGTGGGTTTCCACATTTTTCCCCCGTTTTCAAAAGTATAGGACATTTGCGCCATCTGCTGGCTAACATATAACATACCTGACGATCTCTTTAAAACGAAGGCGTTCTTGATGATTCAGCAACAAATTATAGCCCCAGTTTGTTCTCCGGATTGAAAAATACTAATGCAAAAGAGATGATTTGTTCTTATATCTCCATTACAAAGTTATAGATCACTTGATTTTTCTATCATATTTTCAGAATACTTTTCAGAAGTATTTCTGTAATGAGTATTAGTAATGGACCAGTGGCCGAACCAGAAAATTATCAGTGGGCTGGCCAGGGTGGGACATAAATCTAAAGCATGTAGAAAAAAAAGGGAATATTTAAGGTACCTAAACACTATAACTCTACACTGTTTATAAATCAGGCAGGCGTGGAATTATTAAATACACATTTAATAAATCAATTTCTTGCAGTTGAGGTAACAAACTTACACTAAGTACAAGATTCCCAAACTTGTTACTCCTGTTCTGAGGGCACATGTTTAGCTCAGCAGTACTATGAGCACATTCTTTGTCAGGATATCATCAGGGACACAGAGAAACAGTTACATGATGAAGGGAGTTTCTTTTTTTAAATAAAATCAAAGTCTGATTTAACCTCAAACATGCAAATACTACGGGGGTGGCCAATGGGGTGGCCAGGTTTCCGTCTAAGGCGGTCACAGTCACCCCTCACCGCCCCCCAGATCTGCATACGTAATGGCCTGCCCTTATGACAACTAATTTCTTTATGTAAACTGAGAGATAACAAAGACGTAAAAAACGATTTACCATACTTAATTATTATTATTAACACAATGGATACTATGAATTAAACAAAAAAGTTTCAAAATTACATTGATCAAATATATGCCATTTCCCATAATGAAGGACACATTAAAGAACAGAGGGTTTGTTCTTTAATATTTAACGTAAATTATTAATATTTAAACTGCTCATCAGAATTTCTCTCTATCAAGGAATACAGGAATGGTGTCCAGCCTATTTATCTGGTGCCTGTAAGGGGGAGTGGATGTGATGTCATCCTGTTAACACAAACATTCCCTGTGATAGATTAATACAGTCCTACATTCTTATACTTAATCCAAGATCTTTGCTGTCAGTGAAATTCATTTGAACATTAATTGCTAAATTATGCTTCCAGTGTGACTATTTATACATGCAAGCGTGAAAATGACCCAAACGGGCAACAGGGAACTAATCTTGGCAATTCAGTGCTGTAATGTCAAGAAGCCTGCCCAGCTGAATTGTTGTAGTTTGTACTTGAGAAGTTTAGAGGCATAAAACCAAATCAAATCAATCCAAAGGAAGCCAAAGTTAAATGACGTGGCCTGAAATCAGGAGAGGTCTTCAGTCACCCATAACCCATCAGAACAGAGGTGCTGCTAGAGATTTTGTGTCACGACTGGGGATATCGTGACGGGAAGGAGGCAAGGGAGTCCAGGATACAGGGAAATAATCGGGGTTTAATGAGGGTAAAACACAAACTGGAGCACAAACGAACATGCACGGCAAGCAACGTCAATGACAGACCTGGGGAAACAGATTTAAACGCGGACTAATATACATGGGACGGACTAGAACAGACAGGAAACAGCTGGAAACAGGCGGAATTCACACGAGGTCCACATGAGGGCTGAACGGGCGATCATAACATTTTAGGCCTCATGAAAGCATATCATATTGGGCCCCCAACCCAGACCAATCCAATTTATTCTCCAAATTCTTTATGGCCCTATTCACTCTGGTGCCCTTGGAATCATCCTAAACCCCTCCCTGCCCCCCACCCCCCACAGCACCTCACATCAGAAAGCATTGGCAGGATGAGAACTAAATAAATGTTATTTACTCTATGTTGCCCCAGGGAAAATGAAAAGTGCGTTATTGACTGTGACGCTGGATATGGATTAGAGAAGATTTAAATGATCGTGTTAGCTTTGGACACAGGTGTGCTGGTGTTACCTCAAAATTGGAATTTAAAATGAAGGAAAAACAGGTAAAAAGATAATCAGTATAAGCTTCTCTAAGAATAGTAATATGATAAATGCAAAAAATAAAAAGCACAAGGAGGAAAGCTCTGAAGGAGATACATTACTAGACTTTAATTTACTTTAATGTGATGAGTTACACCAAAACAAATTCCTTGTAGTCAGACTGTACTGAGTGAATAAAGTTGATTCCAAATCTGATTCTGATTCAGCCACCAGAGAGACAGCAGCAGATCGAGCATTATCATACTAGCATTATGATAAGCTTCATAGGGTTAAAAAAAGGAAGAGAGATGAAAAAGGTAAACCAGAAGAAAGCTTGTATAACCATTCTCAGCAAAAAAGCAGGACCTTCTGTTGCTTTCTTCCTGAAGATTCTGGTCTTCAGATCCAGGGCATGTTATCAGTTATTACATTTTCCTTTAGTAAAAGAGGTCCCATCTTCTCGGTGCAAGCATGACTTATGATCCTGTGCCTCCAAAAGAAATACACCTTCCAGAGACGAGCCCCACCAGCTGTCCTTTCGATGTCCATGACATGCACCAACACAGTGTGCCTTTGAACTGCATGTTTAAAACTTCCTTATTCTGTCCTGCTTGTTTTATTACAAAGAAATGCAATACCAATTGATCTTTTTTTCTGGAAAACAAGTGAAAAGAGATTAATAATCATCCTACTTTGATCCCTTTCCTTAGAGCAGAACTCTTAAGAAAACAAAGAAATCAGCAAAGCTAGGGACAAAATGGAGAGAGAATTTACCCATGGAAGTAAGCCTAGTCTTTGGAATATATCTATACGATTTCATCTATCAATCTTCCATTACTCAGCCAGTACAGGATTGTGTGTGTGTGTGTGTGTGGGGGGGGGGGTCAATAAACATTAGTACATTTTGATTGATTGATTGATTGATTGATTAATCTTTTCTGTTACTTTTGATTTTTAAATCACCCAATTGATTTATTCCACCTGTGCCATCCTCATGCCTTTGGAAATTCAATGTGGAAAATAATAAAATGTACGTATATAGAATATACTGTAGAATATCACAGCACATATAGAATATCATGCATTTTCAAAAAAAGAACGTTTGAACATTGCAAGCCGTTCTTGAATCTTGGCAGAAAACCATGCACATTTATTATTTTACCCATTTATCACCAAATAGTCTTACTTGCAGGTACATTTAAACATTTTAAACTATTTTGTTGTCAAAATATTTATGTTTATCCTTATAGATTGCCAAAATGTAAAACCAAAGTACAATTCCTCCATTTTATTCATTCAGTATTTTGTTGTTGTCTGGACACCCACAAATTTCTGAACACAGAAGCTCATCTGATTTGTGCGTTACAATAAAGACTGTTTGGTTTATGACACCAGTCTCATTGTTCTGACTGGACAGCATTCCGCTGCTGCCAACTCAGCAATGCTGCCCCTGACTCTAATCTGTTCAATGAATTGTGCAATACATTAACCCTACAAAAAAACTAAGCTGTTCACAACAATAAAGCATCACGGACTGCATAGGAAGGACCGAAGGACCATGAGGGCTCATAATGGCTATAGACCAAGATCAACCCAGCTAACAATATTTTGTTCTAGGAACGTTCTGATTAATGTATGGAAACATAATGTCTCAATGTTCTTGAAATGTTAAAAATGTCTAGGTTTCTTTATGTCCCTGGTACATTATTCATTGATGAGGATAGGAATCGCGAATCATTCCAGTTGACAACTGGTTCCAAATTTTTCAATCTATCTGAGTCGTATGCTTCCAATTCAATTCCTCTTATCAATGCCAGGATGTTATGAAATGCCATCGGGGTATAAACCGAGAGACAGAATACGAGACACAACATTTTCCCCCTCAAGACGCAGTAAAAATTTGCTTGTGTGGGCACGTCTTCAAGGACTTCAATCAATGATGTTCCTTAAATTTGCATATGTTTGCATACGGTGATGTAAAGCTATGCACATTTCAAAGCATGTAACACATAATATTACAGTGTTGATATGATTTCATTTATACATGCCGCCGCGATGCCTGTGTCTAGCAGGTCCATCCGGTGTTGACCGCTCCTGTCGCTGCATTCTGGTTACAGCGAGGTGGATCTGTGAGGATAGGAGGGATTTCACTGGGGTGCCGACGTGTCTTTGGCACTGAAGAACTGTTCCGAAGGGTGCCGGAGGGTAAGTAGGGGGAGCAGCTCTCAACTGAAGCTTGAATTCCTTCAACCTCACATCGTTTGTCGACTCAAGCTCCAAAGCGCGGACCTGCAGCTGATACTGCTGCCGACTCAACTCCAACTGCAATACTTTTCAGCCGTATTTCCAGCATGAGATTCCTAGAAGGGGGATCATTGGGATCTAAGCCTGCGATCTTGTCCACTACAGGACCACTTGTCCACTAAAGTCCCCAGACAAATCCAACCGTGACACAACACCCGAGATCTCTCCTTCATCTCACTCTGCAGTCCCCCCTTGAGTACCCCAAAACGGAAAAAATCTGCTATCAGTAACAGATCTGCTTGATGCCACCTGCTAAACAGTGCTGGAGGAAGTAATCAAACAATTTACCTAAGTAAAAGTAGAAATAAACATATATGTACTCTAGTAAAAGCTGAAGTACCCCATTGGCCTTCCTACTTAAGTAAAAGTAAGGAAGTACTTACTTGTAAATATACTCAAAGCATTTAAGTAAAAGTACTTGAACTTGTAGTCCCTGATACAACTATATAACATGACATTAAGTGTGTACAGTACTGTACATGTTTTTTGGTAAATACAAAAATTAGTAGTGCTTTATTTTCCGATTAAAACATTTAAAACATGAAATGCCAGTTCATAATAAGAGCTTCAGAAATATATTCCATTGTGTTAACTGAAATTAGGTTTACATAATTAACCAGCTATGATTATCTAAGTACATGCTCTCAGCCACACAGTTTAACAATAGTTCTATCACTGATATTTGTGCAATCACAGCATATATCATGCGACAACAGGAAAACATCTATTTTATATTATTACACAATATATTTATCATTTTTATATTATACCTATCATTTGCAAATCACACTCTGTATACACAGTATGAGTGCAAGATTGAAATTTGCGTGAAGGCCCCTATTGCCACTGCCCCACTGTGGCCGCCTGCACAGTAGCTTTCTTGCATACGTATACTGCATGATATTTCACAGCACTGCCTGATCTTTACTGCACGCAGTTTGCAGCTTTCTGTTTACCGTTTTATACTTTATACATTATTATCCTATATTTTGCTACATGCTTAACTGGAAATTTGCACAAAGATTCTAAATAAAAGGAAAAAATTATGAAATATGAGTAAGTACCTTTTATTTGTCGAGTAAATAATTTATATTGTCATAAGACATAGGTCTTTCCACGTGGTCGTTTTATATAAACCATGTATCCATTGAATTTCCAGGAAAAGTGCTGCATCGTGATATGTATCGGGATATGAGATTTTGGTCATACTGCAAAGCTGTATATATGCAGGTTATTAAATAAAACTTAGCAGCTAATGGCCACAGGATGCAGATTTGAACACATATGTCATAACATTATCAACATACTATTCAGGATTCAGCAATAAGTCCGACCACAAACATTCGAGGATCACCTCTTGCCATTTCCCATAGCCTCTTTCCATAATGAATCAAACGGTGTCATATGTAGTACAAACTGTATAGCAATTGATCTCTCCAACCAGAAAAAAAACATGACACCCCAAGGTTTCATCTCGTTTTTACAAAAGTTTTCAAGAGTTGACAGGATTCAACCTCTGACGCCTACTTCCTGCTTTGAGCCGTTGGGCTTTACTTTAATAAGAAAAGCTCCAAAATCTCAGTATTATCTGTCCAATCACTACCTTCCCTGTCATCATCTAATTAAAAAAAAAAGCAACGGGAGTGTAAAATGTAACACAATGCTAAGTAGAAATGTAATAGAGTTGCTGTGAGATATTGTAGGTCAGTCAAACGTGTCCATGGCTAAATCTGCTTAAGTACAGATACGCGAAAAATGCTTAAGTAATGGTGCTTCATTACTTTCCACCACTGCTGTTAAACTCCTCTAAAGTGGGAGCGATGGCAAACCCATGCAAATGGACCCTGGCAGACTCCCATGTGAAAAATAAAAAACACACAAAAGCTACAAACCTCCAAAGGCACACAACAAGCAGCAGACAGGTCAGCTTTGGAAAAACTGTCAAAAGTGTTTTTTGTTAAAGAGACTGCTTACCTAGAGGAAAATGGTCTCACCATTCCCAGTGAAAGCCCATGGTGTTCTCCCTGTCTGCTTCTTCCTAAGCCCGATGGCACCTATTGGTTTTGCACAAATTACCAGAAGATCAATGAAGTAACCAAACTAGACTGATTTCCCCTGCTAGAATGCAGGACTACTGTATATTGACTGCGTGGGGACAGCACAATTTGTCACCAAGTTAGACCGTTTCAAAGGACACTGGCACTTCCTGCTTATTCCACATGCTTTGGAGATCTTAGCTGTTGCTATAACAGATAAATTCCTACAGTACACCATTATGACTTTTGGACTGTGCCATGTTCCCACTATCTTTCAGAGGCTAATGACAAAGGTATTGTGAGATGCTGGGAATTGTGCTGTTCACCTGAATGACATGGTTATATACTCAGATACCTGGGAACACCACTTGTCCCTGTTAGTGGAAGCATTTTCCCAATTGTCAGACAACTTATTAGTTTTAAACTTGGAGAAGTGAGAGTTAAGGAAAGGCACGGTTACCCTGACTAGGGAAGTTAGAAAACATTTTACTCTGGCGGAGAATTGAACCCTGTGCTAACCATCGAAGTGCATATACAGGACCAGGGGCAGTTGTAGGATTTGAAAATTAGGGGGGGCTTATCTCCCCTGAAGAAATACAAGCTAAACATAGTAGACGTACTTTACAGTGGGTTAATTTGGATAAATATCAATGGACAATTAATATTTTGTTTTTCTAATTGACAATGACAAAGCAATGCAGTTGAAAAGTTGATGCAGTTCAGCAATGAAAATGCCACAAACTACAGCGTGTGAAACGCGCTTTTGAATTCAGTGAGAAAGGTGAGATGTAGTCTGAGGTAAAATTTGACGGCAAAATTCACCACAGAAACTGTGTGATAGTTTGGTTTTCAAACTTCACGTAAATGTTTTTAAAATTTTTGTTCTTTTTGAATGAAAAAATATTTAGAGAGGTATGAAACCTTCCATTCATGTAACTGCTGAAATTAGGAAATATGTACAATGGTACATCCTTTCAGTCTTCTACAGATAAATTGGAGTCAGATATAATTTGGTTTTACCAAATTCATCTCGTAGGAGTAAGTGACTTTGCAGGAGCGCTCGGAAGGACCTACACGCATTCAAAGCCTTCAGCTGTCCAATTGAATTCCGTCATTGGGCCAGTGGACGGTTCCCTACAATTGTAGGTTATATACGATTATAATGATTTGGGTTATTTCGGTAAAATTTGGGTAATTTTTCAAAGGCATTTTTCAGAGGATATTTTTAGGCATCCTGAGGTAATATGAGAAGCTCCTATTATTAGTCTGTTTTGCCAAATGTGTTCAGTATAATGTTACTGTATTGGCCACTTAAAAATATAGTTTTCTTTTTCACATTATCAAGTTTTTGTAAAGCTTCATAAATTTCCTGCTTTGGTTAAAAGTTGTTTCAATATATACCTTAATTTTCCTTTTACAGTTCCCTTCAGAAATATCGCCCGGTGCAACCTGTGCTGAATACTAAAGCCCTACACTTTTTGGTAACCAACTGAAATACTGGTTTAGTTTAACCCCTTCTCCCGGGTCCTAAACAGCTGGCAACATGATTTTGTAGAAGTGATGTTATGTATGGATTGATTACAGTATGTACTGTATGCAATATTATTATACATAATATAAAAAGCTATTCATGACTTAAGGCAGTAAATACACATTACAATAAGTACCCACTAAAATAGGCCTGACGGCACCCCTGTACAGGATGAAAATAACAGCTATTGGGCAGTATGTTGGTTGCGATTTGTAGTGATTATGATTTGTTCTTGTGCTTGACATTTGACAATTTGACCCATAACTAGATGGCTGCAATCATGGAGTTATAAAGTATTCCCAACAACAGCTGCATTTGTAGAAACATCAGTGAGAGAGTGGAAGACCAAAATTTGGCTATACTATGCTGAAGGCCACATCTGGACAAGAGAGGTTACCAACAAAAGAGGTATCATCTAAGCTGAGTTCTTTTGTACCCTGCTGTTCTGCCTAACACTGATACCACTCACCAACATATTGATCAGACAATGTTTTGGATTTGAACAATAGTGTCAGCAACCCATTTCATATGATACACCTGAGACTCAGCTGCAACAAGCCATTATCATTGTGAAAGAATTTAGTGATGTTACTAAGATGGAGTATGGCCTAAACGAATGTGCCACAACTGTTTTAAAACATGGCAATCTAGACAAGAAGTCAAAACATCCAGGGAATAGATGAGAAAAATGTAATAACTATCAACACCCCAACTGTATCATTTGTTCCCTACAGCTTTGGAATAGTTGAATGCGTAACAAAAGACGAGATGGATCACAAGACACATAAGCTCCTCACAATTGGAAGCATCCATTACCTGGATGCAGACACCGAAAGGCCTCATCTAGAGCCATTCTTAACTTCAGACTAATTATGACACAGAAACATGCCATATGCAGTTTCTGGATAAGCGCAACAGTCAGATATACTGAGGCTGGGTAACGTCAAGAGCAGGATGGTACCATTCACTCCAATCTGCATCCTTAGCAATGATGTTAAGATTGTATCTTCTAATAAATACATGGACATTTTCATAAACAACAGAGTAGAATGGACTTACAACACTGATACTGCTTACAGGGAGGAACTGAGTTGCCTGACTTCTTGAGGAGACTCAGCGCAATCGACAAGTGCAATAAAATGCTTCTCATGTCCTATCAGCCTGAAATAGCAAGTATCATCTACTGCACTGTGATAGGGCTCAGGAATCAGAGTACAGGATACCAGCCGGCTGTACAAGCTTATCAGAAAGGCTATCTCTGTTACTGAATAAAAGCTAGACCTTTGAGGCCCTTGGCTCAGAGAAGAACAGTGACCAAAGACCATCATGGACAACAATTGTTAAAGTACTTACTTATCAACATCACAGACCTACACAGTGGTATCGTAAATAGCTGGGTCTGACCCGGGAACCTGTGACCCTGGACTGTGTCGTATCTCACCTTAAGGAGAACTTCCAAGTTGCTCCAATGAGCCTCGACTCACAAAATTACTCTGATATCATATGCATGGAAGACCCACCACACCTCCCACTGAGTGACCAGGGGCTCACAAGGCCATTCTTACTGACATTTTGATTGTGTATTCCATCGCCTCTTCCCTCCCTCTCCTCTTACTTTTTTCCTAAACCCATGTCACACAAAGTCCACACAGAATACTTATATATGAGAAATATTGTTTTTATGTGACTACAGCTGGGGTACATACTTGTATTAATTCTATTACAATGGTATGTCTTAAAACTGTTATCTCATAGTGTTATAAAGATATAGAAAGTTAGGCAGATCTTACCCTGTTGGAATGTTCTGCCCCGTTGATGTTCACAGAACCTTGATACCCTGTTGCTCATTTTCCAACTGGCCATCTGGCTGCTCATAAGCAATAAGCGGTTGGAAGATTTGAGGCTGACTGATGTCTGTGGTTCCAATATTATGTGCCCGAGAAACTTGGTCTTTGATATTTTGAAACCTATTCAACGGGACTCTTTCCCTCTTTTTCCCTTAGGTTAGGGGGTCCGTGGGATAGGCAACGTGCCAGTCTTTAGCCAGATTTGCCACATGATTATGTGTTTAGCATCTATAATTATATCTCTTGCACACGTATGATGTTAATCTTCTTCTGGGACACTTTTACTCTGACTTTCTGGATTGTTCTACATACTTGATGTATTTATGTTATGTAGTAGGCACTGTGTGTTACTTGGAATTATAATCGATGTGTGATATTTCTGCCCAGGAAAAAAAACTGCGTTGATTAACTCTTTGCTTGTTTTTCTCTACTACATTTTGTTAGGTATGTTACCACAATTACTGGCCAGTATATGCTAGAAGATTAATTAAAGAGCATAGGACACTGCGATATAGTAACTCTAGCTCTCTGACTATTCACTTGGGTTGGATAAACTGAAGGTGAGCAACTACATAATACAGACTGCCTTGCAGCCTCCAAGTTGAGTCAGTCAGACACACTGAGCGATGTCAGTCGCTCAACTGAATTCATGAAATCTGTGGACAAGTCCCGTTACACCTTCTGAGTTGAATCAATCAGACACACTGAACTATGTCAGTCCCTCCAAGGAATTGATCAAACATACTGACGAGTACCTTGCAGCTTCAATCACACTGAGCGGGTGTGAGTCTCTGAACTGAATTGACCAAACAGGCTGACACTCCGCCAGTCTGAATCTGCCCTGCAGTCCCCATCCCGAGATCACACTGGTTTCAATTCATGTCCAAATCCACTGGAAGTGGAATGTTGTATGAGAAGAAGTGTGATCAAAAGCAAGAAAAATCTAGAAATAATCAGAGTAACTCTAAATTACATAATCACATATACATACCCTTCAAATGTAATTCTATTTAATTTGAAATTTAAGTGACATTATTCAGAAGGGCAGATCTACGTGCATAGAACACTGCCCAGTTGGATTCCAAAATAGGGAAAGGGTGGTTTTACTATTATGGCTAATTCTTCTATACAATTTGATATACTCTTCTGTTCTTCTATTCTATTTGATCATATTAGCCCTGTTCTATGCTTTGCTTCACAGGCTTCCAGTTAAGTCTTGGATTGACTACAAAATATTGCAATTAACTTATAAAGCACTGAATGGCCTTACACCAGAATACCTTAGAGATTTACTGGTCTCTTACATCCCTTCTTGCTTGCTTCGATCTCAAGGAGCAGGATATCTATTAGTACGTAGAGTAGAAAGAACAACGGCAGGCTGTAGAACATTCTCTTACAGAGTTCATCAGCTGTAGAATAGTCTTCCATCGGATGTGTGAGATTCAGGCTCACTCTTAATATTCAAGTCTAGACTAAAAACACACACAAAGTCCAGGGGGAAACTGTGCAGCGCCTAGGCCATTTTAAGTCCAATCGAACGTATACATGCAGGAGTAAATTCGACTCCCAGTCGCATTATCTGGGAGTCTTAGTCCAACCTCGAGAAATTTGATTTAGTACGATTTTAGTCAGACTAACATGTTTACATGTACTTTAAAAGTCTGGTTTTAGTCGGACTAACACAATAATTTGACTTTCTAAGTGTACATATAAATGTAGTGACTGTCTCCGCTGGCTTGCTCACTGGGGGCTTTGGGCAGGGATAATGTAAAGTGTTTTGGGACAATGTAATGTTGTGAATGTCATACACATAAAATTGAATTGAAAATACCAAACTCCTTTCCATGATAAGGTCTTCAGATTATGCTATAACATTTAAATAGGACTGAGGTTGGGACTTTGATCTGGCAATTGTAGAATATGGAATTTCTAATACAACTTGAAATTCATTGGTCCCTTAATGATAGCCGACTATCCAAGCCCTGAGGCAGCAAAGCAGCCCCACAATTGGGATAATGTTTTGGAGTTCATAGTTCATATGCTGTGTTTTGCTGTCTCCAAGCATAATGCTTGTGTATATTTAATTTCATCTTCGTCATTGTTTCTGTAGTGTTGTGAAACACCCAGATGGTCTTTATCAAACAGCTGTGTATTTATTGAAATCAGCAGTTTCCTTTGTGGTAAGGAAAACTGATCATTCAGTGTTTTTCTTGTGGCAGACTCATGAACACATAATGTCAAATGTTTGCAAATCCTGAGCAATCACCCTAGGACTCTTCAACATTTGTGTGAGGATTTTACAGTATGCCCTCGCACTGATCTTCATGGGATGCCTACCCCCAGGAGTAGAAATGATCTGAGAATCTGCTCATGGCAGCTCACGTCTTCAGAAACCTTTCTTATATTCCTTTCCAGTTTCATAAATAGGGACATATTTACTTCTGACATGCTCTGAAATCTCCTTTGAAATGTGCTTTAACAAATTTATACCATTGTGAAGAGCACCTAACCAGATATGTTGTTTATATTGTAGGCAGATTGAATCCACACCTGAATTGATGGGAACACCTGACTCCAGTTAACCTCTTTGCAAGGTTATTATCCTGGAGGTTCACATATTTGCCCTTCAAAGAACTGTGACTGTTCTTGTTAAGATTTTTTTGTAAATATAAGACTATAAAACAATCTGGCTTTTTTTTTACTTGTGTTTCTCAAAATACATGTCATAAAATGGCCTAAAATAGTTTGGACTGTATTTGCTGAATAAATCTGATGGGAAATATTAACTCTTGTAATATAACACATGTAAAATTCATATAAATAATGCAACTCACATGTTCTCTTCGTTCAAAGACAGAGCGAAGCTGAAGCGCAAAATTAAAGAAAAAAAAAGCAGTGCAGAGGTGGGTTTCTGAAAAGCATAGTTGCTAATTGTGTTAGCTTCCTGCTAATTGTGTTAGCTTCCTGCTAATTGTGTTAGCTACTTGCTAATTGTGCTAACCACTTGCATACTTGTAACCATGCAACTGAATGATTCCAGCCATCTACAGTACGTTGCTAACGGGAGCTTTTGAGAAATACGCCCCAGAATAGCAGTAAAATATCAATATATTTTGTGAATCATTATATTATTATTATATATACAAAAAATCTTGGAAATGCAAAGCATGTGATGTCTGCCTTTGCCTTCAATCAGACAGAAACTGTTTTGAAGCTTCGTATCCTGATCAGGACAGACAGTTTATTGTTCTATAATTCAGTTATTGTTTTGTATTATTGTAGTAATATAATGTGATTGCACTTGTTATTCACCAGCATTTAATCCACTGCATGTTATAAACTCTAAAAAGGTTTTATTTGTTTTATTCTTTTCTTACAATTCACACTGCCTTTCCAAACTGGCCAGTAACAATGACATTGCACACTGATGCGTAGGCCACTGGCTTTGAAAAACATGATGTCACTCCAAAGTTCTAACACAGGAATCAAACCACATGAAATTTCTGAATGTTTCAAATCACCTATGTGTAGCCAACCCCTGTGTCTATAAGCTCAAAAGTCATGGCCAGAAATGTTTATAATGTGTTTTTATATCTCAGCACCTCTGAAAATAGTTTGAAATTGTTTATAGTTGATTTGATCAAAAAAAAAGATTAATGTCATTCTAAATGGTCTCAGATTATTGGTGCTGAGTGTGTGCATATGTAGCACTTTGGGATAAAAGTTTTTTTTTCAATTAAATAAATGTTTTTTTGGTGAAATACATAAAAATGTCAGCTACCTCAAAAGTGGCTGACAAGCCCCGGACTCCAGAGGGTAAAATTATTTGTTAAATAAGGACATGGAAATATTAAATGTCACATGTTTTTGTTGTTATGACTTGGATCAGATCATATTTTTGGAGCCACACATGCAACCATTCAAATAATTCCAGAGGGTTCACTGATTGATTCTCCTTAACCCTTGTTCAAATTTGGAGAGTTTGATAAATTTAATGTGAAAAGATAAAGATTTTGTTAAGGAAAACAACAGAATTTGATTTCTTTGATGATTCTGGTGGGATCAAAGGGAAGAAAGACAGGTAGATAAGTTCTCTACTAAAAATGATTGAGAGCTATTAGAGTTATTTTGTTACTAGTAACCTTTTCACATTAAACCCTGTATTTTTATGGTTGACGTGCATGAGTTTGGTGAGTACGACAGGAAAAGGAATCAGTATTTTCTTTGCTTCCATACATCGCAGTCTCTTGAATCCAATTTCATGATGAGTTTTGGTAATTCTTTGCACCTTCTACCTTGTGTTATTGCATTGGTCATTTGAGTAAATGCGAAGAGTTACATGGGAATACAAAGACAGACTGCTTAATCTCTCTGGTCTTGTATGTAACTTTGGCGTGCTTTCTAAACTTGCTAGTGATGTCTGTACCTTATTATGTTTAACAGGGGCATCAGGGGAATGTTCCCGGTTACCATTCATTGTTGTTGGAAACTATACAAGTGATGCTTATCCATCAGCCAAAATTGAAAATATAACCAGTCTATAAACAGCACTGTTCATGCCAGTCGAACAATGTGGGAGAGGAAGATCACAAGACCAAAACGACTGACTCCCAAATTGCACAACTGAGACTTGTCTCTGCTCTCATTGTGTGTCATCTCCTCAACCACTGAAGGACCCACTAACCTGGTATTAGAGCTGGGCAATATATTGAACGTTTATCTTATATTCAGTACATCTTACATATGGAATGGCTTGATAGTGTATCGTTTTTATCTATTTATTATAAACATAAACGTGGTGTACTCACAGGCAGGGCCAGAAAAAGTAACGTGGTGTATTCACAGGCAGGGCCAGTAAAAGTAACCTGGTGTATTCACAGGCAGGGCCAGTAAAAGTAACCTGGTGTATTCACAGGCAGGGCCAGTAAAAGTAACGTCGTGTACTAACAGGCAGGGCCAGTAAAAGTAACGTGGTGTATTCACAGGCAGGGCCAGTAAAAGTAACGTGGTGTACTCACAGGCAGGGCCAGAAAAAATGGATGCAGTGCAAAGGGAAAGAAATATCACAGTGCCAAAAAAGCAAAACGTGAAGAAAAATGAACAATCAGAAAAATACATACATTCAAAAAAATTTTAAAAAGAAAAAAAATCCCTCAATACATCAATTTTGTTTGCAATATATTGTCTTTTGTTTGGAGTACACACATTAGTTTGCAGTGCTATGTGGCATTAATTTGACTCCATACATTTAACAACTGCCTAGTTGTTAAATATTTGAAGTACTTTTTTTTCTCATTTCAGTTTTTCCAATTAAATAAACTAAATAATGTTATACAGTACAATGACTTATTTAATATAGGCATTCATCTGAATGATCTGGGGTGTGATTCCTGATAACGACTTATCATCTTATGAAGACTCTAAAGATATATCTTACGAAAAATATTAATTTTCCTACGTCTGTTTCTTGAACAATCTCTTAAGAGATTAAGATGAAGATTAAGTGAGAGCTTCTTACATGCAACCTTAATAGGTGCCAGAACACCTGATTGGTTGGCATATGATGGCCCATAATTCATTCTGATATTCTATCCCGATTTTTTAAAAATATAGTAACACTGTGCTTAAGATCTTCTTTTTAGTAATTTATAAACACATGTATACTAAACAATAAGACATTCATAAAGCATTACAAGCATGGCTAGAAATATTCATCAAAAGGCATGACACATTATAGCCATGTGTATTATGCAGTATGAATGCTTTATGAAGCTGTCATCCATAATGCACGATAGATACCTTTATAATATGATAATGGTCGGTATATGCATTAAGGATGCTTTTATACTGCATTATAAATGTATCTATAGTGCGTTGTAGATGACAGCTTCATAAGGAAGTCAAAACGCATAATAAGGCTACAATATCGCTATAATGTGACATGCCTCTACAGCCAGGTTTATAATGCTTTATGACTGTATTACAAGGCATTATGAATGTGTTTATAAATTACTAAAAACATGGCCTTAAATAAAGTGTTTTTAGAATGGATTTTAGAGAAATCTTTAATAATATATTAAACAATATATGTTGAATATTGATAAAATATCAAAATATTGTTTTTCAGCCATATCACCCAATCCTACCTGGTATACTTGGTTGCTTCTCCTGCACTGAGCGGTGGGCACAGGGTGAGGTCAGCCAGACCAACTAAGTATAATGCCTCTCCAGATAATTGCAAGGGTTTCTTCCTACAGTGTTTGGTAGATGTCATAAAACAACTGATTATGGCAACTCTACCCATATACCTATTATCGTTTGCCTGTTTACTGGTACAGTTTTACTGTGAGCTACAGCAGTTAGCATTTTTGAGGTATTACACCATTCAGCTGAAGGAAGCAGCACAGGGGAACATTCTCCGGACTTGTGGCAGGTTACCCAAACTGCAGTGGATTATACTTTAGAGTTATGAACCTCATCTATTGTTAGTAGATTGAATGATCAGTCAGTACATTTACATGAACAGCCAAGTCGAGCTGTAGTTATAGCTCGATTATGTCATTATTATTATGAAAATACACCTTTCTATGGGTAGGTTTGTCCAAACTTTTGCTGTTAGCCCCCTTAGTATTTAACA
>JAODKC010000130.1:4026414-4064641 GCA_026777985.1 Mormyrops attenuatus | reverse complement strand
CCCCCCCCCCCCCCCCCCCCCCCCCCCCCCCCCCCCCCCCCCCCCCCCCCCCCCCCCCCCCCCTCCATTTATTGACTAAAGTATGTCTGACTCTGCTACAATAGGTGGCGCTATGGCTCCTTTTACAGTAGCTTGTTAGCATTGGAGTTTTCCAGTTGACCTATTACAAAATAATAATAATGGGTGTGTCGACAATTGAAGTGACACAAGCTTTAATTGCGATCTGGTCGGAAGAACAGATGCAACAAGGTCAGGATAGCATAACAAGAAATAAAGCATTTTGCATAATATACTATGACAGCGCGGTATTGGGAACTTTACAAATATTGCAATGTGATTTTGTTGTACGTAATAAATATTGGGATATTTATGAAACAAAAAAGAAGTTCAACATAACCTAAACTAATCTACAGTAGGAGTGATTTAAACACCAAGGATGAAAATGATTATGATTGTCTCGGAGAATGCATGCACTGTTCTAGTTCTAGCTAACTGCTCACTCCCAGTTAGACCTATAGTATGAGGTGTAGAGCTGGGTGGGGATCGGTGCCATTGGCTTGGATGAACTGACTTGTCAGTACTATCACTCTAGCTTCGCACCCCCTTGTGGAATTGGGGTGCTGACGTTCAGGGACTCCCCATGCCTACATTCCCACTTGCTTCTCCCTCCTACTTATGCTGCCACAGCCATATCTGCCGGAGCTTACATATCACACTCACCTAAGTGTGTGCACTGCCTCTAGTCTCCCCTGCTTTGGCTAATTGCACGTTTTATTTCCCCTACCCCACCTGAGGTGTGCTGCCCTAGAGAGCCCAAAATATCAAGACATTCTGCTCATGCAGAAGCAGTGGAGGTAAACTTTAAACTGATTTTTAAACATATATTGCATATATTAGATAATATTGTATAATAATCATTAAAATCATTAAAATTGCAAAACTTGCTAGATTTTTTTCCATGACAGATGTTTTAGTGAGACTGAAACTCCCTATTCCAAATTCAGTACATAATATACTACCTCGCATTGGAAAACCAACACGAACCAAGTGCGAAATACCGCACTTTTTGTACCTTCTTGAAGTACCAAAAGTACAGTACCTGGCGCAGTGGAAATGCGGCCTTCAGCTGAGCAGTGAATTGGACAGCTTTACAGTGCTCTACATTTCGTATGTGCTGTACGCCCTCTGCTAAGCTCCAAGATTCTTCTGTGTCCTGGCCTCTTCTGTTACTTCCGGGTCAAAGTCCAGGGGGAAACTGTGGAGAATGTGCAGAGCGCTTAGGCCAGTTTGAGTCCGATTGAACGTATTCATGCAGGAGTAAATTCACTCCCAATCGCTCAATCTGGGTGTCTTAGTCCGACTTTGAGAAATTCGATTTAGTACGAGTTCAGTTGGACTAACATACTTACATGTACTTTAAAAGTCCAGTTTTAGTTGGACTAAAACAATAATTTGATTTTCTTAGTGTGCATGTAAACATACTGACTGTGTTTGGACAGGGACTTGCTCATGCCCTGCAATCTAAGCTGGTTTGTCAGGGTGATCATTTCTGGTAGGGGGAACTCACTCGCTTCACCATCCAATCGATAACTTCTTATGAACCAGTGAAGTGTCTCCCCAACACCTGAAACTACCTTTTATTTCTGGGCTATCACCTCTCGAAGCACCCAGCATGAGCAGTGCAGCGCCCTTGCAGCTCGGGCACAACAGCTGTCTTCAGAGGAGTGCTGGCAGAGAAGGGAACTACAGCTGATATACTTGCGGACAATCTGGACGCTACTTACTCAACCCTCTCACCCTCACCAATGCATTACACAGGGTGGGAGCACGACCTGTCTGCTCTTGTTTAGTCTGAAGTGCAGTTCCAGGTTCAATTATTTTTAGACGATCAGTCTGTCTCTGTAACTCACTGTCTCAATGTGTAAAATTATGACTGACATACTGTTTAAATGTTTAAATATCTCAGTCACTCCTTGACCAACACCCTTAACTGTGAAAGCCATACATGATCAGCCTGTAGGAATCAGTGGCATAAGTCCGGTCACCAGTTTTGTAACCCAATGGGTGGGTTTACTCCACACTGTTCATGGTTATCATGTCTCCCAGTGCCTTTCTTGGTTGGTGTACCAGGACACTCTTATCTTCTGGTCAGGGAAAGAGCTACGTAAGATACACATAGTAGGCGCAAGAGAGATCTGGCCACAGATACTAAACACCAAACAAGTCTCCTTGATAAAGGCTACACATTGTAGGTGTGCTAATCAGAGTTACCAAGATTTGTTGAGAACAGAGCCTCCCAACAAGATTTTCTCCAACTTATAACTTTATGTTATTATGATATACTCTTTTAAGACTGATACCACTCAAAGAATTGTTTTAACATTAGACAATGATTCTCATATTTAGACATTCTCTGTGGACTTTTTGTGACTTGGCAGCAAATGACTGACTGGGGTGAAATCAGCACAGCCCCAATGGGATCCAGGATCACAGAGTGCAATGCAGCCTACGGCCTTACACCTGGCTTAGGTTTTCAATAAGAAGAAGATCATCAGTCTGCCACCTCATCGGCCATGGGATTATCCCATCGACCTTCTACCTGGAGCCACTATCACTTGAGGTATTATCCACCCACTGTCAATCCCTGAGTCCAAGAGCTTCAAATAATAATTTTATTCAAGAAGCTTTGGATCAAGGATTCAGCTGTCCACCTCACCTGAAGTGTCCAGCCTCTCTTTTGTGGAGAAAAATTAATGGGGGGGGGGGCTTTGACTGTGTATTTCCTACCATAGTTTGGATGACATAACAGTGAAGTAGATCTACCATCAACCTCTTGTCCCAGCCACCCTGGAGCAATCAGAGAAGCAAGATACTTCACCAAGCTGGAGCTGTGGGGTGCATATAATCTGATTATTGAGATCATATGAAGCATGATCTGCCTAGTGTTGCAGAAGCTTCCAATCAAAAGTATTTTTGTGAAACTACGACAGAAGTCTAGTGCTTCAGTTATGTGGTCAGTGCTTAGCTTAAACCTTTCAAAGTGAAGGGGTTACAAAGATTCCTGGGTATTGCAAATTCTTACCACAGATTTATTTGTAATTTCAGTACTGCAGGTGCCCTGCTTACTACAGTCCTAAAGGGGGGAAGCTTACGACTACTTAGGGATAATCCCACTCACTGGCTATTTGAAGAACTGTCGACTAGGTGCACCAGTGCACTTATTCTGAAACACCCAGACCCTACTGTTCCTTTTGTGCAATATCCATCAGATAGGAATTATGATATAGGGAACTCATGATCATTAAACTGGTGTGGGAAGAGTGGTGGCATTGGCTGGAGGGAACTCAGCGTCCTTTAGTCACAGACCATTACAACCTGGAATATGTCTGGACAACAAAGAGATAAAACCTCCATCATGCTCCCCGTTTTCCATGAGCTGCCAGTTTACCTTGCCCTACAGGTTCAAAGAATTCCAAAGCAGATGCATTAGATTACCTGAAACCACATGATGTCCAAAAACTGTAGTGCTCTGCATGTGCATCATTGCCCCCATCAGGTGGATATAATGGATCAGATTCAGCAGGCCTTCACTTCCCATATATCTGCATCTGCATGCCCAGCTGGTAGAACTTGTTCCGACCTCAGCGTGTTCCTCTATTCTAAGTTGGATACACTCCACGTCTAATTCAGGGCATCCAAGTACTCAACATACACTAGTGTTCATAGATAATACCTCCCGGGGTGCTTCCTGTAAATTACTCACTGGAACCAGTCAAAGTCAGTTCACCAGCTGCTCTTCTGCAATCCCTGCCTTTACCGACCTTAGGTGCATATCACAGTCAAACTTCCCAACTTACAAGGCTCACTTAGCATCTTATTACCAGTGGACAGATATTTCATTTTTGTGAGAACACTGGAACTCCAGGTTTACTATTTCAGTATAGTTCTCCTACATCCTTTTACCTATTTTACCCATTTATTTTACTTTCATAAGAAATTCGAATAACAGTTTGTGTTCCATTATTCCTCAATTTTGATGGAAAATGTTATTTGCTACATCATCTGATAAAAAAGCACATTATTAGATGGGCATTATGGTAAAGGCATTTCTGCAACAAGAAAAAAAAACATACCAGTCTACTTATGTACTTTACGTTTGCCAGCAGACTCCATCCTTCACGTCTTGAATACATCTCCAAGTCCAGATAATCATTGTGACAAGCATTGACATGGTGTTATTTCTGGTGTGAGCAGATAGTAAAGATGGCCTGATTTAAGAAGATTTAAGAACAGAAGACAGGAAACTGATCTGCTTGAGTAGAGCCTAGCTCAGCAGACATTATTCAGTACCTTCATTTTGACATCCAGGATCCACTCAGAATTAATAATTATGTTTCATAATATAAAAGCATTTTTTTCATTTGCATGAATTACTGTTGCAGTTGCACCCACCAAACAATCATGCCAAAAATCCCTTCGCCAAAAAAATAATAATCTCTATAACAATGGTCACAAATCCTTGAATCTCCAAAAAAATTGAAGTAAAGTTTGAGTGAGTGAAAACCTCTAAAATTAAGTGAGTTTCCAATTACTGCAGAATGTTCTGCTCAATTATTCCTATAACAGACATTAAATCGTCACGATTAATAATATTATATAATATCTGCCGTGATCTGCATCCATCTCCCATGTCCTTTTCCCATTTGGCGAGCAGAAGTCACTGCTGGCCATCCTGTGTCTCCCTCTCGTTCACCCACAGCTTGTTCCCATTATTGGCTTTTGCTCATGCGTGATAATATGTGCCGCGCTCCACCTCTCACTCCTCGTCCATGTCTGTATATGTGCTTCCCCATCCTGTGTGCCTCAGTCCGGTCATCATCTGATCTCACCTGTCCGCATATGGACTTACTCACTACTTGAAATAAGGTTCCCTTTGGGGGGGGTATCCCAGCTTCAAGGCTGCCTCTGGGGTTTTAATTCTCCTCACCCCCATGGACGTGACGCTGTCATTAGTCAGTCACAATAGAAGTCAATATCAGGCAGAAGAAATAGCTCTTACTGCCGTACATTTAAAGGCACACAGTTAACCTGGTAGCTGTCGTCTCATACATTGTACAGACATTACCCACAGTCCCTGACAGGGATTTCTCCAAAAAAAAACACTCAAAATAATTCAACCTAACGTACAACAGGGCATTACAGCTTAACCATACCTTCGCTGCTATATGCTTGACCTTAGATATAACTCTACTTTAGACATCGCCATGGCATTACTCCACAGAAAGAACCATTAAGTGTAGTGCAATGTGTTGCTGCCACAGAAATGGAAAACTTGCAGTGAATAGCTGTAATGGCTTGAATGTTTATGTAATATTCTAGTTGGAAAACTAATACAAAAATACAAGAAGCAACCAAACAGCACTGATATATTGTAAACAGTATTGTAACTGTATAAATTGAAAGTGCACAACATTCAGTCAGATGATAATAACGATAAACTGTAGTAATGTATTCCAAAATCTTGATTTCGTACTGTTTTTCTTTTGCAAATTTTAAATTAAAAGTAGGATGCCATTTAAAGCTAAAATTATATCAAAACCTGAATAAAAATGCATAATATAATACCAATTTGTAATTTTAAACTTTAAAAAATTATTTTTTTAAACTTGTGCATCTTTGTTAAATAGATTGCCATATTGTAACAATTATACTTTATAAAATAAGAGATTAGTTGAGATATAAAGCAGCGTACACAGTATGCACCACTGTAAACATAAAAATAGGAAAACATTAATGTGAACACATTTTGATGATCACTGGAGGTCATTACGGAGAAGGATAGCTCATGCTACAGTAAAACAAGAGAAAACTGCATCCTATAGCCATTGTATATTACTTATTGAAATATCTGAATCCAATTAACCTTCAAAACACTTTTTCTATAGCTAACTACTTCTAATTTTAATAGCAGATAATGGAACAGCAAGAATTTTAATATAGATTTTAAAATGATCATATTATCGGGTTTATATGCAAATAAGCTACTCGATCAGTGGGACCTGGCATGCTGATTTGGCTATGAATCCAGTTAATGAACAGATCAGAGACACAAGAAGTAATACACTAGATGTATAACACTATGGAAAGGCTGCTTGATATATAAACATTATATAAGTCATGAAGACCTGAAGACATGAGACATAAAGATCATTTGCCTAATGAGTAAGAGTTGATTTACAAATTCTAAAAACACACCCAAAACTTTTGCCTCAATATTCTTTTCAGTGATATTGCAAAAATGAAATTCTGTATTCACAAGCTACCTATTCCACTATTAGTGGAACATTGATTTCTGCATGAATTGATTTCTGCATGACGTCTTGACAATAAAAATGTGATTCTTTCCTTATTAATCCAGATATTGTGGCTTGATCTATAAAAGTCTGTTGCGATTAGACAAAAAGGATATATCACAACCTGCTGTTTAAATTTGACTACAGAATTTGCAGAACTCCCTGGAGCCAAAATATCATCATTCTTCTCCCTCGATTCAATCCTGTGAACAGGTTTAACGTTTAGCACTATTGCCCCAGGTTGCCAAATTTAGAAAAGAAAGATATATCAAACATATTCTTCACTGAGCTATACAACTTACCTTTTTCTTCTACCTCAGTTAGCTACTCATTCACAGCTACTGTAGGTCAGTAATAAAAAATAAATTCCCAACAATGCATGCATTTAACCAGATTTTTTGCATGCTGACATAACTGTATAACTTTTTCAGAATGAAATGGCAGCAATCAGCAGTTGTGGTCACACCTAGGCTACTGTTATTTTCACTCATCATCATTTTGCTTAACAGCCAGGTAATTGGAATGGAACTCAGTCATTAAACGAGGAGAGGGTATAATTTTGTTCCTAAATAAGGGGAATGACAGCTACTGGTGAGGAACAGAAATGAAGGTTCTGAGGTTAGTAGGACTTAATGCAAGTAATTTAAAAAGTCTTTTGGTCAGAGCAAATGCCCTTCTACCACCTGTTCTCCTTCCTTTTCAAAGTGAGATTTAGGAGAATCTCTAACAGTTGCCGAGGCAGCTTGTGGCAGTCGTGAAGCCACCATGTGGCCTTGGTTCATAGTTAAACTATAAATTGGTCCAACTCTATTCATATAGTATTTTTGTGCTTCCAAAAGCTCTTGGCCTAAATCCTTTCACACGAGACACTGGAGTGGTCGTGTTTCTGGGGCTCAGCCCAATGTCTTCCTAGGCAGGCTTCCTGAGGTTGTTTTATAGAATATCTTAGCTGATAAATACAGAATCCTTAGGAAGCATATCTGTGAATGTGCAGTTCCAGTGAAAAACCACTGCTGCTTTTCAAATTAACAGATCAATGAGAGGCCCTGGAAGAGAGGGACTAAGATTATTCATAACAGAGTTGAAGGGAAAACCATTGCAGGTTTAAGGCGTGGGTGGATTGCTCAGCAATACGAACTGGCGGTGATGATTGCAAACTCACGAGGGTAGTGCGACTGCTCACTCCAGGGATTTGGGACCAAATAGCAGCATATCATATTGGGGTTTGGAAAAGAATGGTCTATGAGTGAACTAATCTGGAGTGAGCTGAATAAAACACCAACGTAGTACATATCAAAAACAAACAAAAAAATCAAGAAATAACGCAGAATAATAAAGAATACACATACATATTATCAGAAGAGTCGTGCATAGGAGCACACTTCTCACTGTCCTTACCAGGAAAAGAAACTGAATTTATAAGCTGACCCTGGACATATTTCCTCAACCTAACCATATTGAGGTGCAGCAGTTTTCTTTGCATAATAACTTGGTGGGAGAATAATTTTTATTATGTATTCATATGTGTGTGTATGTATATATACACACACACACATGCACTGTATATATGCTCTACTAATTCATTTTTCCTTTAAAGTAGTACTGGTATTACAGGACATATAGTCAGAGTAGGATTTGGGTGATAGCAAAGGTATACAAAGTATTTGTGATTTGTAGAGGAAATTGAGAAATTAATTTCACCAGTTTCTTAGACTAGCAGTTCTATAAGGTCATCAGTAAGAACAAAATGCTAGAGGTTTCCAGTTTGATACAGTACCAGAAGGTCACAGAGATTAGTGAAGTCTATTAGAGAGAAAAGTCAAGCAGTAGATCATTCTGCTCATGGCGGAAATCTTTCCAATCAGTTTTTGTGTTCCAGCTGCTTCCGGGGACTTTAGATTAAAATGACAGAGAGGGAGCCATGCTTTCAATTAAACATGTTTGTTAAATGGTATAAAACACACAGAGTAGGGGAATAAAACAAAACTCTATGGATAGTTTTGTGAAAAACTGCACAAGGGGATGGGCTTTTTAAATATGATGCAAATTATTCATTTGTTGCAAGCAGAGAAAATAAAATTATTCAGTTGAAAAAATACTGAAAAGCTGCAGAACTGTTAAGAGTTTTGAGCATCTTTTAAAATTTTTGCTCTACTTAATTCGTCACGTTTGTGTTGTCGTGATATCGTTTTTTTTCACGTGGTCTTGTGTGATCACACAGGTCATTCATTTGAAGAACACCCATTTTTGAACTGGTAGAAACAGGGTCCTTCAACAAATACAGTACATCCCCATATATGAAGGGAGCAGGTGGTGTTGTAGGTTACAACCTGAAGATTGCCAAGGTCCATTCTCTGGAGAGGACCTCAGTAATAACCTCACCTCAAGTAAGAACCTAATCTGAATTGCTCAGGGTGAAATTCCAATCAGAAAAACTGGATATGAAGTACAATGCCTTATTAAAAAAATTTGACATTGGAAAATACTCCACTGGTCAGATCTAGAGTAAAATGTGCAGCTTTGGGACACTTTGGAGCTGGGAAGAAGGACAGGTAACAATAGGGCCAGATTGTGGAAGCACCATTAACGTGAAGTACATTAAGATGACCTAGGAAAACAGCTTGCCCTATCCTGATCACACCGTCGTACCTAAATTCTGAGTGTTTTTAAAGTCGGGCTATAGGACCTGTAGCTTGTGGAAATAGGTTCACTTCATAGCACTGCCTGTGTAAGTCCTTGGGCTATGACACATGCCTTTATTACCTTCGATAAAATAATAATAAGTCAATGGAAAAAATGACACCATCAGCTAAAAACAATAGAAGTCAAGTCATCTTCGCCTTACCGTGAGTTAATTCTTTTTGCCGTTCCTACCACATAGGTGAAATTTAAACAATACCCCTTTTCCTAAATCCGAGCCTTCTTCCCTCATATGT
This sequence comes from Mormyrops attenuatus, assembly GCA_026777985.1. NCBI lineage: Eukaryota > Metazoa > Chordata > Actinopteri > Osteoglossiformes > Mormyridae > Mormyrops > Mormyrops attenuatus. The sequence goes on along the minus strand of JAODKC010000130.1, from coordinate 4,055,352 downwards.
GCTGCAAAATTGTGCAAAGAAGTGACTGAGGAGTTTAACCTCACAGGCAGAAGGAATAAAGGCTTCGGCCTAAACACCATGTTGAACAACGAGTAAAAACCTCCTATTGATTGCTTTCAGTGTGCAAACACTACCACCTTGTGGAAATATGAAACTGTTCGCAACTGGATTTTTCGATTCTTTTCTCCTCTTGTCAAAACACTTCTCCCTCAGGATTTTAAATAGCCAAAGTGCAACCTTGCATTTGTTAACTGCTGAAATGGAATGCTATTTTCCAGTACAGCTTAAATGAGAGAAAACAGTTTGCGCCGGACACTGACAGATTTCACGCATCACAGCCTAACAAACACAAAGAGGCACGTCACACAAATGCAAATGGGTAAAGGCTCTCCTTCAGCACTCAAGTGGCATTAATAGTGAATTTTTCTCAACAAATATTTTATTATAAATTTCTCTGTGAATTTTCATGCTTTTGCTGTGGGACAGAATAATTGTTGAAGTGTTTTTATGCCAATGCTAAGGGTGGCGTATAACTTTGATCTGTCACCTCTGGGTAGATGTGACCACAATCTGGTACATTTCACTGCCATATACAAAGTCATCATTCAGCAGCTGTCAGTCATTACCAGGACTGTGAGGAAGTGGATGAAGGACACTGAGGAGACTGCAGGATTGCTTAGGGGTGATGGACTGGGACAATGTTCTGTCACAAAGGGAGGACATTGAAGAATGGTATCATGGACTACATTCACTTCTGTAAGGATAACATAGTTCCCATGAAGATAGAGTCTTTTTTTGAATAGCAAATCATGGCTCACAAAGGACCTGACGTACCTATTGGACAGGCCTTCAGATCCAGATACAAGGAGGACATCAGGCAGGTGGACGGGGAAATGAAGAAGCAGCTTGTGAGGGGAAATTTGCAGCAGTGGCAAACAGAACGGCAAGCTACAGCAGAACAGGTACTCCATCACCTGCCAGCACCTTCAAGGACTTCAGACCAGTTAACTTCAGTTCACACATCATGAAGACTTTTGAGGAGCTGGTCTTGAAACAGTTCCAGTTCCTGGTCACAGGCTACCTGGACCCTCTGCAGGCACAGATAGGTATGGAAAAGGCTTTGATTTAGATGATCATAGAGCCTACTCCCACCTGGACAAACCTGGCACCAAGCCTGTTTGACTGGGGAACAAAGTCAGGGCAATGCTGCCAGCCCGCCTTCCTTCCTTCCTTCTTTCTTTCCGTCCATCTGTCCCTCCCTCCCTCGTCATATTTTTTCAAGTACTATATAATATACACATGGACTTGATCGTTTCATACAAACTTCCATCCATTAATCCTGGTCAAGCACAAATCACGAAGCCTGGGTACATCCTGCAGTCCATTGCAAGGCACATACTGTACATTCACAAGCTCACACGCAGCATCACACAATACAGGCAATTTAAAGAGGCTAATTAACTGCATATCTTTGGACTGTGGTAGTATACTGGAGCAACCACAGGAAACCCACATGACACAGGGAGAACATACAAACTCCACATAAATATGCATGTATTCAGACATGGACGAATTTGTTGGTACCCTTCCACAAAAAAACAAAAAAACACAACTATCTCTGAAATAACTTGAAAATGACAAAAGTTTAATGGCATCATCACTTATAGTTTATTCCATATTTAACACAAATCAGACTTTGCTTTTGATCATTGATTCAGTTGAATGTTTTATATGATTAAACAAAGAAAATGGCATGGACAAAAAAGATGGTACCCTTAATTTAATATTTTGTGGCACCACCTTTTGCAATAATTTCTACCAACAAGCGATCTCTTTACTTCACAGTGAGACGTCTGCATTGGCCAAGAGATAGTTTGGCCCACTCTTCCTGGGCAAACTGCTCAAGCTGTCTCAGGTTTGAAGGGTGGCATCTCCAGACTGCAATTTTCAGATCTTTCTATAGATGTTCAATAGTATTAATATCTGGGCTCATGGAGGGCCATTTAAGAATAGTCCAAGTTTTTTTCTCAGCCATTCTTGAGTACATTTAGCTGTATGTTTTGGGTCATTATCCCATTGGAAGGACCCATGACCTGCGACTGAGGCTGAGCTTTCTGACACTGGGCAGTATGTTTCACTCCAGGATGCCTTGGTAGCCTTGAGACTTCATTGTGTCCTGCACAGATTCAAGGTTCCCCGAGCCAGATGCAGCAAAGCAGCCCCAAAACAAAGCTGAGCCCCCTCCATGTTTCTCAGTAGGTATGGTGTTCTTTTCTTTTAAAGCTTCATTTTTCCTTCTGTAAACATAGAGCTGATGTGACTGGCCAAAAAGCTCCAGTTTTGTCTCATCAGCTCAAAGGACATTCTCCCAGAAACTTTGGGGTTTGTCAACATGCATTTTGGCGAATTCCACTCTGGCTTTTTTATGTTTTTCTGTCAATAGTGGAGTGGGTCTTCTTCCATGGAGCCCATTATTGTTCAAAATGCGACGGATGGTGCGATCAGAAAGTGACGTACTGTACCCTGACCTTGGAGCTCAGCTTGAATGGTTTTGGATGGTTTCCTTGACTCTTTTCTATCATCCACACTATCCTTCTGATCAACCTGGGGTTGAATTTCCTCTTGCATCCACATCCTGAGAGGCTACAGTCCCATGAACTTTTTAATAATATTGGCAACTGTGGTCACAGGAACATGAATCTGCTTAGAGATGGTCTTATAGCCTTTACCTTTAACATGGTTATCTATAATCTTCTTTCTGAGCTCCTCAGACAGCTCTCGCCTTTGCTTTCTCTGGTCCATGTCTGGTGCACACAATGATACCAAACAACACAGTAGCACGTTCTTTCCCTTTAAATAGGCTGAATGACTGATGCAAAGCTTGACGGCACCTGTGATACTAATTAAGGTTAAACGCTTAATTTGAAACATGACTATAATGCAAGGATAAATAGTCTCCTTAGGGGTACCAACAAATCTGTCCATACTATTTTAGCATATCTTTGTGAAATAAACAACAAATCATTTCTTTTCATAATTTTATTTCTTAACTTTATCACATACTAAAGGCAGGCAGGTATACATTAAACAATTGCTTTTCAGGAGAAACGAAACATTATTTCAATGAGCTGTAAGGGTGCCAACAAATTTGTCCATGTTTATATATGTTTTCATAATGAAAGAATGAAGAGAATTTCTAACATTCTTCTATATTATGTCACAGAGGCAGTGCTTAATCTGAATAGTCACCATGCCTCCTCTTCAAGACTGGACAAGAATAGTGTGTGCATGTGAAAAAATAAATCAAAATGGTGTGTATAACATATTGTTTCACTGTTACAACCAGGACATTCACAAGCACACTCAAAGTGGCAAATACAATTCATTCATGTACCACTAATGAAACTCATGACTTACTTAAGGACACAATCAAAGGGTCGCAATAAAAATTTATATGGATAAAAAAGAAAAACACAGAAACCACCAAAAAGCACTTTTACTTTATATTTTTATTCCACATGGGGAAACAAGACAATTGCCAAAACCACATAAAAGTGACTCCAAACCACTGTGTAATTTAGCGTGTAGAGAATCCTTGGGGTGTAACTGCATATGGTGAACTTGGGTAAGCATATTCCTGAGCTCAGCAACCAGCTGGCCTGCTTCAGCGGCTAGGAAGCCTCCTGTCTGCAACAGCTGGATCAGCACGCTGCCATTGTCCACCCGGGTTTTTGTTCTTATCCGTGATCAAGCCACTTTTGCATACTCTTTATGCATGCATGCATGCATATATATATATATATACATACATACATATATATATACACATACCTATATATATATATACATATATACATACATACTCTCACCGCAAATATTACTATGAATCTCTGGGAAACCCTTTGTGCTATGCTGTACTAAATAAAATCTGACTAATTGTTTGTTTCTTGGTCTGTTCCAAGCTTGCTATGCACTGCACACATATAATTAAAATGCAATTTAAGAAATTCACAGATGTTGTGGCTATTAGGGAATTTATCTCATAGAGCATAAGGCAAATGGTAGTGTGTTATACATGTATGTATGTTGGAAATGGTAAACTACAGTGCCTTGCAGAAGTACTCAGCCCACTTACAATGATCAGATTTGCCGTAGAGAACTTGCGACTTTCTTTGAAAATTGCAGCAAGTGACCAACCAAGGACCTGGACCAAGTCTGGCTTGAACAACATAAAAAGCTGGGATTTACTTACCCCAAAATACAGCTGTTATTGCTCATGTGTAAGGGTTGACAAACAGTTGAATGAATAGTAGAAGCTATGAGTTTGCAATACACATACTGAAAGTAAGAATGTGTGCATGTATAATTTGTAATTCAGGAACATATGATCACTCTGAGGGGTGTACAGTACTTTTGCAAGGCACAATACTTGCTTTTTTTCTGTTTAAACGGCAGTTCTGAGTTTGACTTTTATGTAGAAACACCTTGGTTATTTTACACTGTTCATCCTTGGCTCCTTCACCCTGCCCCAATGGTCACTTGTTTTAGGGTTATTATCATTTTAATTTATCCAGTGTTGTACTTGTGTTTTTGTAAGTGAAATGTGCATATATGAGTCATATTCTGAATTTGTTGCAATTCTGCATATCTTGCAAGCTCCACGTAACTTTATATGTAGGCATTTGTCTTTGAGAACTTGAGAAGAGATTTACTCGGTTTCCTTCCTTTCTGCTGCTACAGCCCACAGTTCACTAGAAGTCAGTCTTATTTTCTGTCACAGACGTAAGCTGCTATTTCTGTTTTGCTTGTCTGTTTGCTCACAGAGAAGCATAAAGGTCACAAGTCAGCAGGATCAGCAGGTCTCATCGGTGGTCACGATCCTGCCAGTGGATGACCTGCATGGAATTTATCAGGGGTCCCCCTTTGTGATCCAGTGACCTTTGGCCAAATACTGGATAGACACTACAATTATTTCACTGTCACTTTTCATCATTTATATCTCCACATAACTGTGGATTAATCTGATTTAAAAATTGTATCGTTTGACAGCACTATATATATATATATATATATATAAATAAAAATTTATGGTTTAACCTTGCAACCATCGAATACGCAGTTGGAAAATGGATCGTGTTAAAACATTGATTCTCCATTACAGCAAACAAAATAATAGTAATAATAATAATTGATACTTTATTAATCCCCGTGGGGAAATTGTCTTTACGCCTCCCTCAACTTGCTCTTTCTAGAGTAAGTTGTCCGCGAAGGGCTGCCACCTGTAGCGGTGCCCAGGGAGCTGGGGGTTAAGGGCCTTGCTCAAGGACCCGCAGACGTGCTGAAGCTGGGACAAATCCATAGGACACACAGAATGGAGGATGGAATGGGGTTATTTCATCTGGCACCCTTGTGGTCTCACAGGTAGGATAACCATAGCAAATTCAGGTCCTGCTCTCTAAATTAAGCAATCAGTGGCACAAATTCTCCCCTTAACACACTTATATATACAAATACTTATCTTAAATAGTTCTCAATTAACTACAGATTACTAGATGGGTCTGTCATTCCTTGAAAAGTCCACACCCTTGTGCATTCTAAAGATAGACACGATACACATACGATAAATGTTCATACAGTTGTATATTTGTCGTGTTTGCCTGTCAAACACATAAATTCATGATAAATGAGCTAACAAAATGGTGAAAAAAATGTGTTAGAAAAAATTTTGTTAGAATCGTTACACAACAAAAAACATTTTTATGCATATGTCGGTGTGAGTTTGTTTCTTAAATAAAGGCCAAGATCAGTTTCATTGGTTTCATCATTAAATAGAGTGTAAGTTCACCTGAACGTCATTTTGTGGGAGTCTATGCCATACATGTTATGGAATAAACAATGCTAGAGACACAGGATATGAGGCACCATGGATTGGACGTCAGATCCTGGCAGGGCACATTCAGAGGCTATATTGGAAGAGAACAGGAATACCTGGAGGAAACCCAAGGAAACACAAGGAGAACATGCAAACTTCACACTTCACACACTGCATTATAGCAGGACTCAAAGCCACAGGAGGTGTGAGTCTGCAGTGCTAAACACTGAACCACTGTGCCACCCTGACCAAAAAAGTTTAAATCAATAAATTGAAGGTATGCTGCGTAGTCGCTACCAAAAAAATGAAATGCTACCTATTATTAGACTGTTCACAACATTCTGCTCTCTGTTTATAGTTATTTGGAGTATCTTTAGTCTGAGATATTTTCTTTGAAATATTGGAAAAAGTACAGATCAAAATAAGAAAATTAGCTATTTAAGCTTGAAAATACTTTAAAATTGACCTGAATATTTTAATGCTGTATTAGAGATTATGTTGTGTTTGTACATAAATGCAAATGTTGAAGGTGAAATTCCATTTCATATAAACACAGTTTCTATAAGTGTAATCACAGTATTTTCTCTTTGTAAATGTTGCACTGTTTAGCATTCTTAATATTGTTCGTTTGTAAAATTCCAACTTATCTAACGGCATTCAAAATAAATTACTTTGAGTCAAAATAACACCTTTAAGTAGACATGAAAGGATGGACAAACGGACGGACAGATGGAGCCAGCAAACCAAAAAACTAAACAATTTCTGGGGATGTTTTGGAGGAGTCTGCCAATGTTGTTTGCTTGTTGCATTTTTTGCACATTTCTCAAGTCAGAATTCAGACTCCTCAAGATGCTTGGGGAATACCTATAAACAGCTGTTGTTAAGTCTTTCCTCAGATTCTTATCAAGGTTCAAGTATGACTCATCCACTTTCTTCAATTTCTGAAATTAATCCATAAAGGAATCCAAAGCAAAAGGCTTCCCCCTTCAATTTCAGGAAATAACAAATAGTTCAACCTTATGTCAAAGCTAAGTACAATGGCATCTGGTATAATCATGTCAGAATTTAATACCCGATATGAGAAATGTTTATTTTTGTATTTGCCACCATCCAGTAAGTGTTTTCACAAACTATTTGGCTGCGATTTTTAACATGGACGTGTAATATAACAAAGAAACTGCACAGACTGCAAAACTGTAAAAGTGAAAATGGAAATAACATTTTAGGTAGGACATATCATAGTTGATAAGGGTACAGTTATTCAGTATGATACCAGTCCACTAAAAGGAGAGGGCAAGTATTTGATTTGATATTGTTTACAGATGTTTTTAGTTTTTGAGAAATGTACACAGACATGACACATTAATTCTTAGAAATAAATCCAGGCTATGTGTATGACAGCAAATTGACATCGTAGCAACCGTCCACCTGTCAAAAAATACATTTTTTAAGTTATTCTGTACAATGACAGAAGGTGCATACAATTAGCAACATTTATCAGGATTTTCAAGAAACTGGTTTGTCATCATTTGAAGTAGAATGATAATGTATAATTTAATTTATATCTTGTGTAGTGTAACAAGTGAATAAAATATGTCTAATGGCCGCTGTTATGATTTCATCAACAAAACAAACAAAAAAAAAACTCACATCAAAACGACCAATGGGCACTGCAGTCTGACTGGTCTGCATGACCTCTGTTAACGCCCACATCTGCTGGATGCTGGATGCCACTGCTTGGGGGTCAGGCAGTCCCTAAAAATCAAACAGGAATTCACTAGGTCTATAAAGCATATATACCAAATATTCAAGAATAAATTGTTTTGCTCACTAGAGGGCAGTAGAGAATCATACAACTCTGTTTTTTTTTGGGGGGGGGAGAGGCTTCTGTACCATAGTCCAACATTTCTGAACTGGAACTGTAAATCAGAAACTAAATAATAATTTAAGAATTGCTGATAAATTAAGAAATTATCATTATATAACACAATTTCAATGATTCAACAACATGATAAATATGTGCTACAAAAGGAAACAGAAAACAAAAAACCAAACATGGTTCATGATGCATTATAATGATGTAATGCTTCCAATAAAGAAAACATTGTTAGGTATGTGTTTCCTAGGATTCAAGGGAAATGCTGCCTTGGCATGTAGGTAGCGGAGCCCACCTATTTGGTTCCCAAAAGTTTTATAAAAATTGTGACTGCAATCAAAAAACTGAAAAAGCCAAAAGTGTTGTTCAGACGCTCCTATACTTACGAACTTTCAGACATATGAACGAAGAGGACTGTAAGTCCAAATTGTGTTCACTGGGCGCCCGATTCCTGTCCGCAACATCAATTTTTTTTTCTGCGCTCCAGTTCTGCCTAGTACAACTTCTGGCCGCTGCTCCCGCTGCGCAGCAGCGTAGCCTGCATACTCCCGGCATCCTAGTTCTTAGTACTTGCGTATGCCCTTAAAATGATGTCGAATAATGACTTACGAACATCTCAAGTTGCGAACAGCCTTTTGGAACATATCTCGTTCGTGAGTAGAGGAGCGTCTGTATTTTGTTTGGTTACTTATGGTTAAGGTTAGGGCTGGGTAGGGGTTAAGGTTGTCATGATGGGATTAGGGTTATGCCCATAGAATTGAATGGAAGGTCCCCACAAACATAAATACGAGGACTATGTGTGTAACTGCAACTGATATTTATTAGTTAAAAAAAAAAAAAAAAGACAACCTTAAAGAGATCAGATATAATCCATTACCGCAGAAAGAAATATCTGTATGATAAGTCAGCAACACAAATGAATTTGCTATATGACCACTTGCCCACAAGGAACATTCATACCACTGAGGACACATGACTGTATAGTACATGTAGATCACAATCAGCGATAATGACCTCATTTGGTAAAATCTAATTCGTCATATGCATGATCCGCACCAGTGGTTTATCTCTGTGAAACTTATTTGCTCCTGTCAGTTTGAAACTAATTAAGCTGCCCTTATGATCATCAGAAATGCTTCAATTCAGCCTCCTGTTCTTCTCTCCAGGCATTATATATATATATATATATTTTTTCTTTTTTTAAATGAATATAATTAGTGAAAAAGCGACCAACTGATTTTACAAGTAGCACAATAAGTGTATGGAAAATAAGATCAATTACTATCACATGTATTCCTTTTAAACTGCTGTTTGTGTGGTGTGTATATACATATCATTTTAAATCGCTGTTTATAAGGTGTGTTTGTTCAGAAACTGTCATTCTTTTTCTTATGGTGTGTTCATTCAGGGTATCATGTTATAAATTGCGGTTTGTGTGGATGGTTCCTTGAGGGTGTCACAGTTTAAAATTGCTGTTCTGGCATATTCATTCTTGTTGCCACACTTTTGAAATGCTGTTCTTGTGGTGCGTTTTTGCCGATGGTCACAGTATAAAACTGTCGTTGTTGTGGTGTGTTCATTTACTTTGTCACCATTAAAAATTAGTGTTCTTGTGGTGTGTTCTTTCAGGGTGTGACACTTTAAAATTACCATTTGAACAAAGTATATGTTTGTGTTGTGAAAATTTTTGCTTGTGTTCCTTCAGGCTGGAACAGGTAGTACAGATACACAATCTGTTTGACTCACCAGACAAAAACAACCAGTATTTTTTTTTTCTTCTCAGGAAAAAGGAAAAAAAAAACATTAACCAAAAACTGTAAAGAAGACCAGAAGACCAACAGAGAACTCAGGAGGATAAGTTCTCCATAATGCACTTTTACACTTCGGTCAACTCAATATCCTGCAGACATCAAGTAGTTAATTTCCTGAAGTGATTTGTTTTAAAAAAAAAAAGCACTCTTCCTGAACTACCAAAAAAATGTCCTGAACCAAAAGATAATTAATCATCATGAGACAAACAGCTGGTATAGCCCAGTACAATTTGACACATAGCAAAGTATATGTAATATATGTAAACTATGTAAAATATATTTAAATACATATATTCTTTACATCAGACCATATATTTCTTGTCATAATAATGTAGCAATGACAAAGTTTACATGCAGACTGATTCCAAAACTGCACAAAAACACAAGCCCTGAAAATCTAATCATGAATCACCCAGTATGATAGGTGTGGGAATTCTGAATAAGTCACTAAATACTTTTATTCAAAGGGACATTACAAAATTATTACAACCTGTAAATATCTTAATCAGAATGTGTTTTTCTCCAATATCATGCCTACATGCGTCATCTAAAATGTCACATTTTTGTCCTTTGTCTTTTACTCTTTGTTAATTTTGAATTTTTTCCAAGTCTTAATACTGAGCCTTGCATAATCAGATTATATATAATCAAGCAGCTTATCCCATACATAACAATACATGCAATACTGTCAATATCCAATATAGATTATTTGGTATCACTTTACATGACAGGCACCTTCATAATGCATTCATAGAACATTCAGTACACCTTCATAATGCATTCATAAAACATTCATAAGCAGCATGCAAAGGCTTTAATAAACGTTTATATTAAACACTATACAATAATAACAACCATTATAATTGCATAACAGTATTATGTTCTATGAATGCATTATCAAGGCATTATGAAGGTGCAGTTCATGTAAAGCATTAATGAGTCTATATATAAACAATATTAAACCAGCAGTTTCATCCTTACATCCATTTTCCACAATTTCTCTAATAATCATGTGTCAGAGATTTTCCAGGTAGACTTAGGGACTTACTAAAGCTTCTTCTTTAAAAAGAGTATGTGTTTTCCAGTTTGCAGGTACATGAGAAGGACTCAGTACAAAACTAGTCTGAAAGTCTCACCTGCAAATCAGGAACCTGGTCGACTGGTGTCAGTTCAGAAAACCAAACAGGAACTTCCCTTTCTGAATCCTGGTGAGCGACACAATAATTTATTCCATGAACATTTATGAAATGAGATCTCATCCAGATCAGGCACATGGAATATCATTTTCAGTAATGTGAGATTATCAACTTGAAAGTACTGGCCTGATTGTCTGCTTCAAACTAAATAAAGGCATCATATTGTTAATCACAGTAAGAAGTCTGTTTCTTTTTTCATTAAGTGAAAACGATGCAAAAACAATTCATATGTATAGTAACCAATACAAATACAGAGCTACAAAGGCAGTCCATGGACATAACATTGTTCATTTTTTACCCTTAAGAAAAGACTTTTAAATGATATGTAATGGCTAAAATGCATTTAAACAAGAGTACTATCTGTTACAAGTCAAAAACACAAAAATCATCTAATTTTTAAAAGGGCTTAAACCAAACTTAATGGGCCGAAGTAAAATTCATAACTGCCACAGAATAAATTCCTGTGCAAACTTCAAAAGCTCATTCCTCACTAAAACTGCACCGTAGGGATGTCTCAAGCATACCTCTGTAAATGTCATACTTCTACATATATCCAAAAAGAAAACACAAAAAGGAGACAATAGGGATATGTTAACATACGTCATTTACACACTGGTGAATTTTGATTTCCTCCAGAGTGAAATTCAGCCAAGACGAAGACGGCTGCCGGAGAATGAGACGTACTGCCGTCACGTTGTCTGGAATCACCAGCATCTAGCAGATACACACATGCGCACAGGGTTACATTAAGGCCTGTCGAAATTAGTGTCACCCTGGAGTAGCTACATCACTAATAATTAAAACGCTATGCTTTCATGTAATATGCACGTATTTAAAACGGTTAAACGGTTAAACTTTACTGTTGTCATTGTACCAGAAATACAACGAAATTTGTTTGGTAGCTCACGGCTCAGCAGCAAAGAGGTATTATAACAATAAAATCATTTAATACAATCCTCTAAAATAAACAAAGGGCCTAGATGCTTTTAAATTCAAAATACAATATTCAGAATAACAGAAAAAGTAGAGCTTCTATATTTAATACATTGTCTATATTACAAATCAACCCAATTGCTTGAGATGAGCTTCACGCACGTGACTGATTCTTCTGTTGTGGTTAAAAAGGCTGGAGCCTTCATATTTGTTTAAAAACATTACAGACTTATCGTCCTAATACCAATTATGTGCAAATTTCTCCTTCAAGATTCTGTCATACCAGAACTCAACAGTAAAATTCTCAGGAATGAACATTTTCACGCATTTGTTTATTTTAGCCTGTTGTTGACAGAGCTCCATGGACAAAGCATTTGGCAGGCAGAGCAGCTTCTCCAGCCATAGAAACAAAGCTGTTTGTTTTATCATGCTAGCTGTGAAAAATCAGCAATGGTACAGGGAAAATAACCCTGCCATTGTACAATATTAGAAAACACAGTTTTGAATTTAAAAAAAGTATAAAATATATCTTTGCCCCAAACCACATTTAATCCAGGAAAGTTTGTTCTGCAAGGTTAATTTTTGGATAAGGTACATTTTTGGGAGTGGCTGGGGAAATAGGCTACGGAGTAAAGCCAAAATTAATGACGCAAAAATAACTTTAATCATCAGTCTCATGGACTCATTGGTGGCCAATAAAACATGGATACCAAAAAAGCAAGTTTCTGTCCTCCACAAAGGTGTTGTCCTTGCCTGTCTTATCTTGCATGGTTTTCTTGTCAAAAAAAGACAAATGGCAACCAACTGCTGATGCAAAAAAATTCATAGCTGATGAATGTACAGCATGTCTCTATCGGCATATAATACAAGCCTGTTTATAAAGGTGGGTTAAAAAAAAAAAACTATCTATCAATATGATATTATTTTATTATTTAGATTATTTAAATTCAAGTGTACTCCAATGATCCACTGTATTTTCACACTATATGTTACTGGCTTATCATACATTCATCTTAATGTCATACATAAAATCCCCAAATTCATTTGCCAAACAAAGGAAAAGTTAGCAAAAACCTAATAAGACCAGTCACATACCTAATAATTTACAAGAATGCTTTAAAAAACACTCCTCCTTGATAATGTAATATAAAATTGTTATGTCTTTTCTAGTGCAATCACGTCAATAACATAGACTCCAGGACGAGACATATCTGACTTCACATGTGAAAGGAGAGCATTTATCATTTGGATTAGACCCATCCTCTCAGTCATTCAACAGCACTGACTCAGGACTCCCCATCGTTTGCATGCTCATGGTGGTCCTCTGTTACTACAAAATATGGAAAAAGACAAGCTGCATATTATCTAGCTGTGTGGCTTCTGGCAATATTTCAGCAACTTTCAGAATTCCAGATGCTGGCAGCTAATTGGTTCAGACCTTAAACTTGGTGGCCTCAGTGTTTACTGCGCAGCAGCCTGCCAGTATTTAACACCAATCTCCTTCACTATTTATTAGAGAGCTTATAATGCTGAAGACAACAATGAAGACAACAAAGAGAAGAATGACTGATAATCTTAGACTGCATTGTTGAACAGTGTCACCATCGCATTAAATGCAGGTGAACTCCTGAGAACACATGTACTGTATACTCTTCTAGTTATTATTATTACCATCAAGAACAAATGTTTCTTTCGGGAATGTACCAAAATTGGATCAGTGGGAGAACCAAAACTGCTTCCAGAGTAAACCATTTCTCATAGCCAATTCGCAACAAGAAGTTCTTTTTAGTTAAACAGAAAAATAAAAATATGTTATAAAACACTTTAAATATTTTACTAACATTTGTTATGCATGCAATTTGTGGTTGCATCTGTTCACACCACTTCTTCTTATCTCTCTTCCCTCTTGCAGTCAGCGATTGCCATGCACCGTAAAGGACTACTCTTTGTGATATCTCTTCATTTAATCCAGTTCATCTATACTACAAGGATCCTCACAAATATCCTTCAAAAAAGACAGAAATCCTTCATCACTGACATACAACCCAAATTCTCAAACTTGATTTATTTCTCTCAAATAGCTCTTTCAGTTTAAGCATGTGAGCACATCATGTAGGACAACCTAAATATTTCCATATGTGGTTAGTATAGACCTATATGTTCAGATTTTAACTAACTTAACTTCAGAACACAGTTTTCTTGTGATATGGAGTAATGATGACAACATGATTCTTATGGTTTAGTTTGTAAAAGGCAGTAATTGGATAACCTGATATCTAAAGGAACAGAAGAAACAGAGATGCTGCACTTTGCCCTGACCTGATGTCTGTACACAGAGAAGTAGTCCTGGGATCCTTCTTCCGTATGCGGATTGGGCATAAGGCGGTGGTTTCTGAGACAGGTGACCCATTTAACACTTCCTTCCTGGCTGGCAGACCCTTTCATCTGCAGCCGCACTGTCAGGAAAGCCGTATAGTAGTTCTTAAAGGAGACATCCTGAATCTGCAAGAACAGAAAAAGGCCAAAGATCCTTGTCTGAAAGGCAGTTAGGTATAGCATTACTGCACTCTTGACACTGAAACAAAAGTGAAGCACTCAGGATTCTGAATTCCAGCTCCCTTTCTTCAGCTTCTTCCATTCAGGGTTTATGAGGACCATGCAGCTCCCACTGTCTGTTCATTTTCTTCAGACTCCAGGGCACTGTAGATGTAATTGCACTTTGGGTACTTCCTACACTTAATTTTTGTCATTTTAGAATGACTCACTTTTACCACTTGACCTTGAGGAAATGTGACGTCAATAACATAGACTCCAGGACGAGACGTGTCTGACTTCACATCCCCAATTTGCAGAGCCACTGGTGATTTCACTGTGCAAGCTACAGCACTGTCACTCATGCTTAATACCTGGTAAACACAATTAAAAATAGAAAATTAGGTTTAAATAAATTTTATGAGGATTGCTTTATTAACATATAACATTGCTGTAGATGTTAAACAATTTAATTTGTTCTTCACTTAATCAGTATCCTTTTTGGAGAGGAGGTTGCTCACCAATCATCAGAAGCACCTTGTTTTGTTTGCGTTACTCTGTGGATATGGATTTAGTTGTTTTTTTCCGGTAATAACATTACCATGTTTACCTTGTTTTTGATTGGCATCATCAAGCTGCTTGACCCAAGATGAAAGTCATTTGCAAGTCATTAACGGCAACTCTCATCTCAAGTCTCAAGTCCTATAAACCCAATCTCAAGGCAATAGACTAATGCATTTTCGAACAATGTGCTAAACCATGAAGAAAATGATTTTTTTTTCCCTCTCTAATCATTATCATTTTCATGCATTTATTTTGTAAAGACTTGAAGGCCATGGAATCAATAGCGGAAACAGAAATGAGAAATGTATGGTCAAATAATTACATTCTTTGATGTAAATTTATATTCAAAATATGCTGTGTATATCTAATGTTTTGTTGGTTTTCCATGTAACTGATGTACTGTTTTCTAACTTGGATAACTACTAAACAAATTTGACAATCCCTAGAATGCACCATATCCTGATTGTATTTTAATTAGTCACAGTGAGTTTTAAATAACCATATTTACAAGTTTACAACATAAGTTTCTGTTTTTAAGACTTGACAATTAGACTTCAAGTAACAACATCACATAAAGAATCAAGTTTTTAGTATTCAGCCGAATTGTATTATTTTGTCTTTAATGTCCATCAGCTGAAATTTCTTAACTCATTTCTGTTTCAGAAATCATAAGACTGGTTCACCACAGACAAGACACCAGGGCACACTCACACATTAAGCAATAAGTCATCCAACTACACGTTTTGGGTTTGTGGGAAGAAAGCAGTAGAAACGCACGCAAATTGGAGGAAATGTGCCAGTTTCATGGCCACGGACCTCGGGGCAGCATGCTGGCCTGCTTCAGGCCATAAAACGCCATTCGTGCATCAGAAGAGGTCTGTGGTACAGCTGTCTACTTAAGCGTGAAGCATGCAGATATCTAACTGGACAGAACTGTTAATTATTACGTAAACGAATTAGTTAAGATTTTCAAAAAGTGAGGAACGATAGACTGAAGCATATAAATCGAGAAAGGGACTCCATACAGCTACTGTCATCACTACCATTCGTCTATTACTCTCCTTGATTTCTCCGAAATAAAAATGATTCTACTTACATAACGCTCCGTTTGACTTCGTATTTGGAAACCTATTGCGATTTGGTAAAATCGCTAAACATGCTGAGGGAGAGTACCGTGCACGTTTGTTCAAGAGTTTATTTCATAAAGCAGAATGTGACGATGTGTGTCTGTTGCTGTATCTGAATGTAGCCCCCTAACCAGCCAGCCATTTTTACCGCAGTGTATAAAAGGAGCCAACTTCCGGCTTCCGTAACCATGGCGACAGCTGCTGAAGTCGCCCGCGAGGCGTGACAGTAACTATTGGTAAAAATCACTAACAATGGGGTAACGGTTTTTACCCATTTAGTATGTCTAGCATTTACGTCTGTATTATTCATTACAATACTAAACATTTATTTTACAACACACCACTTTTACATTTGCAAACCAGGGAAAGGGTTAATTTAGGTTCGGTTAATTTATAAAGGAAGTGATAGGTTAAAGGAGATATGTATAGACCTATAATGCATATGAATATATGACGGAGCTCCTACATATAATTATCCATTATTGTTGGAATATTGTTGGGCCGAAAGTTCAATGGAACATAAAATTACTGCAGTACCCTGAAAAGGCTTAAACGGTTGTAACTTAACCTTGTCGCTGTGAAATGTGTCTTCTTGCTCTTTCAACAAGATTCGTATATTCCAAAAGTGGTGGATGTTTCAAGGTTTTTTTTTTTTTAAAAAAAAAAGGAGAGAGAGAGAGATGCATACATGCTCAACGGAGCTTTTGTACTCTAAAGGTGTTTTTTCCCACTTTTTTGCTGCACTTATTTCTCGATTGCCACAAAACACTTGATAGAATACTAGCTTTTTTAGAGGGGGAAAAAATTTAAATTATTTCCTGACCCCCGCAAAAGGCAGTGAAGTAAATTCTTCGAAAATAATAGAAGAGAAAAAAAAATGAATAATGGAGAGTAGAAAATTGGTCTGTATGCTAATCAGTTCTTTACAGTCGGGAGGTGATCAACGGCTGGCTTCCCATTTTCATGAGGACCTCATGACGACTGGGAGCCGGGTTTCTGTCCATGAAAGAAAGAGCTATGGGGTTATCGTGCCAGAGCAGGAAAAAAAGTAACAAATATTGCGCAGTGTAATTTTTTTAGCCTCTTCAGCAAAAACCAATAAATAAATTATGGTGTATCCCACAGTGCGCAGTCACCTACCAGAAGCAAAACATACCAAACAAAAGTTAGCGCAAGGGCAACTCTTTTTATCTAGAATGTTCTACATCCACAATCAATGCTCAGGATTAAGCTTTGAGAAATGCAAATTGACTCAAATATGAAATGTATTCTGAGTCTTCTCATTCTCCACCTAAGCAGGGGAAAACATCCTCCGCCCACTCTCTCTGATGCCTCAGCCCCTCCATGTCTATGTATGGCAGATGAAGCACTGTAGACTGACAAACTAGCTATTTTTATGTAAACTCTATGTATAACTCATGAGAACTTCTGGTTTGACCCTTTTCAAAATCCAGGTTATTGCATTGATATGGGGTCTGCTGAACTGGATTGTGATCAAAGGAGGCTTGTCTACCTGCCCGTCTTCTCTGTGTGGTTGTTTAATGCAGGCTTTGTTACCACATACTTCGCTTGGATCTTGCACCCATACTCATTCGAACCAGTTGGAGATTGATATCTTTGCTTCCTATGAGAATGTTCTCCTTTTTGCATAATATTTTCTGTGTCAGTACTCTCAGCTGCACTGCAGTAATGTTCAGTAGGTTGCAGTCTTTCCCACTGCTTCAGAGTGCGTGCAGAAGTATGACACATAACACCTGGGATTCATGATGTCACAATGCGCACTTGAATGCAGCTTCAGGTGTTGCACACAGAGCAGACTTAAGCAAATCATCCACTTCATAGTCAATTTAGTTTCTAGTACATTATGACAAAGACAATTGGCTCCTAAATATTCCCTATGGCTTTCGGCTTGTGTTTTGTCAAAGTCATTCTAGACTCAGATTCAAACTTGGAGTAGCTGGATTGCATGGGTCAGATCCATGCATCTTCCAGTCACTTACCAGTTTTCCTAAGTGAATGTCTTTAGACTGCTGGGGGAAATCTGCACAACACAAGGGACAGCATGGAGATGACACATATGCGGCAGAGGCAGGATTTGCCTCTACTGCAAAATGCACCACCCATGATTATGGTCTTCTTTTCCACTCTTTTTCAATGACAAAAAACCAAAGACCCTTAACAACGTTTGTGAGTCTCCTCAGTTTCAGTTCTGTTAGTTAAACATGGCCTGTAACAGCAGTAGGCTTACAGGTCTCTAGGATGTATCTGAGTCGGACCTTGTAATTTCTTCAGATTTGGAATAATTAGAGTATTAATTACCATTTTTATTCCCATGAAACTATGGGAAATAGTGTTAACTGGTTAGTTGTTAGCACTCGTATAATCTGAATTAATAAATAACTTGTATGTTTCTTATGTATTATTTGCAACATTTGTATGTCATTTTGAACAAAGACTAAGAGACCTGAGGAAACCTATCCAGTGATTTGATTTATCATTCAGGCATCTGCATGATACATTAAATGAAAGCTCAGGGTGCAATAATAATTATGTGTTATGACCACAAACAAACATTGAACATTGTTCATAATAGGTAAGTGGATGCTATAACATTGAGATCACATTATATTGTTGTAATTAAATAAAATGATGGGGCCCTTGAACCCTTTATTTACACAATAGGAGCAATTAAATCATAACTAAAATATTAGTGTTCATTAAATCTTGCTTGCATACTTGAAGAACATTTCTTCACACCAAATGATGACTGCTAGTATCGTTCTTGCCATTAATATATTCTCTATAAACATTTATGACAGCATGCAAAAAAAATATTTTTAAAAACTCAGTGCTCATGTTATTATTTGACTTTTTTAGTATGACTATGAAAGTCTGCAATTCCAAAGCTCTCTCTTCTTATGAAGCAACATTTGCAAAATATGCTTTTTACGTGTGTCATCTTTGATCAATGTGTTTTGTTGGGTTAAATTTGCTGCGGGACAAAAATTATTTGTAGCTGCAATAATCTGCAGAACTGTACCAGCTTAAGTTATAGTAGCTGTAATCCTTTAATGATTGTATTTGCTTACATTGAGGTGATTATAAAGAAACATATCTAACACAAGTCTGTATTGCAGCCAAACCATTAATACTATCAGTAGATTAACAATGAAACCAAACAAGATAACTTCAACCGATTAATAAATAAGCTTTATTGTTACTTCTGTCCTGTACAATGTCAAGCATTCATTTATTTCTGTTCTACCAATTTTGAAAATCCTATAGAGAGACGACACTTTGCTGGTTAATATAACATAGTCTTGCAGTGCTGACATAATATTAAAACTGTCATCCTCATTTATGTCAACCGAATCCAATCATCATTGGTGTAGTGTGATGTCACCTGTAAAGAGATACCTGGAGGATATTTTCTAATATAAAACCTCAATCAAAATACCAAAATACCAAGATGCATCTGTGCCTCCAAATGACTTCACAAATTCTTGAACAAGCCTAGGATGTAATCCATCTGTCCATCCATCCATTCATCTATCCATCCATCCATTTAGAGGCATAGGAACCGGGGGGATGGGGGGACATGCCAACCCCCCCAATATTTAATATTTAATTAATCTACACAACAAACATACAACGATCCTGCTTCTAGACCATCCATCCATCCATCCATCTTCCATCCTATTCAGAGTACCAGGGAACCTGGGTGTGACAAGGAGCAAATGGCTAATGCTATTCAATCCCCCTCATAGTGCTTCCTTCTGAATTTCAGTTCTTTAAAATGGGACACATCTGTTGTCATATCTGACTGTAAATGGTAAACAGGGATTACCCCTTGTGATCCAAAATGAGCCATGCAGCAAAAACGCCTCCCCTACACATTCCTGACACGTTAAAGAGTTTGTCATCTGAAAATAAATGCAAGAAAAGCCGTTTTTATTGTCTTCCGAACATACATAAAACAGCAATCGCAGAAGCTGAAGACAGCTGCAACAGTTATATATCCTTGCTAGTTATTCCACAAAAAGAAACAAATGTGTGTGTGTGTGAGTAGAGACTCCTTAAATGCTGCTGTGTCTATATAACAAAATGATACATAAGTGTAATGTACTGTTTTACATAATACATTGCAGGCACACTAACTTAGTAACATGAAGTGACTACTATCATGCTACACTAATATATACGTGTTTAGTGATTTTACTAATATATAGCTCAATGCTAAAACTAGAGCCCAGTGTAATTGTTAATAAATGTGCTCAAATGTTTTTTCGAAAGAAAGTACTAATAATAATCCAAATAATGTGATGCCTTTGAGAGTGGACACAAGATATTGTGACTGCTCAATTAAGCAGTTACAGTAATTTCTCAATAAAATTCAAAAATCAATTAGCTGTCTCCTGAAGCAAGCAGTAATACACACCATAGCTTGATTTTACAGCCCCATTTCAACAGCATTTTAGGGCACTCAATAGGGATGACTATGAAAGGATGTTAGGGAAGGATTTATATACATTCTAAAGTACATACATCACTAGAAAGATGTGTGTTACGTATCAGCTGACAGTCTTTTGTCATCAATCAGTTTTTATTGACACATTTTCACGATTGGTTGTTATTCTGTCTGTTTGGCACTTTCATTTGCATTGTGATATACTTTGCATCATAACCCACAAATATTACAGGTACTGCCTTGTGCTGTGGAACATTAATTTCTATTGATTTAACATTCAGCCCAGGCAACCTGCATAATTTGGATTGTGTGTATATCTAAGTACTGCTTATCACAGCTCCATCTTTCTGTTAACTTATGAATCCCTCTAACAAACATTGACTCTATGGGTATTAGACCTAAAATCGATTTATTAAGAACTAATGATTATCCTGAGAGTAAGCAAGGCAAATTGCTACTAGGCAATAGTTTATATTCATATTTATATTAACTCAGCCTATATTAACTTTATCTCAGTGCTGCAGTTTATATAACTGTGAGCCAAGAATAGGGTTTTTTCAATTACATGTATAATTTTCCTATGACCTTCAGTTTTTTCTTACACACTGTACAGTATAAATAATATTCAACTGACAGTAAAACATTATTTTCTCAATAGCTAATATAGCAGGAAATTTAACATGTAATATTATTCATAATTAAGCATAGAGACGTTCCTCTCAAGGTGAAGGTGGGTAGCAGAATGTAATGATATGCTGGGTGTTGTTGATCATGCGTAATATCGATGCATGACATTGTATTAAGACCTCGGAAGGATCAGAGCTTAGTTGGAATGGTAATTTCTTCACAGAAAAACCAGAGCAAAACTGCCTTCTGGATTTTTTTCCAAGTCAATAAACCCCATTAAAATTTTGTGTCTCAAGGTGATGATTCCACCTGCACATTAACTCCATGCTTGTATTTTAAACTAGCACTTACTTCCATTACCAATGTGATCTTATGATAAAACACGAATGACTAATTTTCCAGGTTTCTATAGTTTACATTTACTATGCCGCATAAATCCACTGGAGATATTAATCTCATAGTTAGGAATTTCTAGAAATTAACAGCTTTGTTTCACATGTAATAAATGAGGTTTGTTCGTTTGCGTTATATAGACACTCATGTAAAACAATTTTGTGAAGCTTAAATCATGCACATTTTGAAACACTGAAAGACTATGTTTTTACATTTATATCATGAGCTCAGATATGAGAAAAAGCTGTAAATATTAAATTATTTGCTGGTGGACATTTTTATATTAAGACAATGAAAATCATGGTTCTGATGCTGCCACAATCCAGGGCAAATCATCCTGTTGTTAGAATGTCTCATGACAGCTATGTTTGGGATATACAAGTGATCATATTTATTTAGCAAAAATATTCTGCTATGTATACCGCATACAACAATACAGGGTGGGGCTCATAAAGGTATACTTTAACTGTGAAGTCTATTGTATAAAACCTACAATCAAACTGAAGAGATTTTTTTTTCCTGAACCATCTGTTGCTAACACTGCTTTTTATTTTTGTTATTAATTAACAAGTCACCCAGGCCTCTTACAGAGCACAATTAGATGCTTCATTAAATAAAAATATGGATGCCTGTGTAACCTTTAAATATCGACAGTGGGCATTAACCATAGAGAAAATATTTGCAGGTCTGCTCATGGTCTTTTTTATTAAATTTAACTTCAATATTTTTCCATTTAATAATCACTTTATTAATCTCCATGGGGAAATTGTCTTTATGCCTCCATTGACTTGCTCTTGCAGAGTAAGCTGTCCACGAAGGGCAGCCACCCACAGCGGCACCCAGGGAGCTGGGGGTTAAGGGCCTAGTTCAAGGACCCACAGACATGCTAAGGCTGGGCTTGAACCGGCGACCTTGCGATTATAAGCACACAGACTTAGCCCACCGAGCCACACGCTGCAACATTACTTAGCTCTTGAAGGAAATTTCTGTTTCCCAAATTTTATAGTCAATAGTAATAGTCAATAATGTTGGTATCAACAGCCCCCCCCCCCCAAAAAAAACAGATTCATTTTTGATTATTCCAAATGATCACAGTTTTGTAAATGGAAATTTTACGATGTGTTAATTCCATAATTGCACATTTACCAGCACGAAGAATATGAAATCCATGAATCAGTTGCCAATTACGGCACATTAGATTAGATTGATTAGCTTTGATGATGAGATCAATTTGATTAAATTTGCGTTCATGTAACGATCTTCTAAACATGGCTTCTGAAATGGAGCATTAAGAGTTACAACATTGTAGAGGCTAACAACAGCAGTCGACATTGTACAGTCTTCAAAGTTAGTGAAAAGAACCAATGCAGGACAGTAAAGCAAAAGTCCTTCCTATGAAGGTTTTGGATGCTACTTAAAACAAAACTTGGCCTATGATGGACTGGCATATCATCCAGGGTCAAAATCTTATAGACTATTTGCAGGAATTTATCACCAACGTTTTTATGATGAAGTCATACATTACATATATTTTATACATTGCATAAATTTTATACATTACATATATTTTAGTGATGGCCAAAAGGACACTTCATGAACCATTTGTTGTATTTTCTGACCCCACCAGATGGTACTTTTTGTTCACTCTGAGGCATGCTTTGAGCCCTTTTTTCCAACACATAGCACCATCTAGTGGGGGTCATAAGATGCAACAAATGGTTCATGAAGCATTCTTGCTCAATGGCCCAACAAAGTCATCATTCCAATGACCATGGGAAATTAACCAGTGACCTTCCGAGCACAGACCCAGAGTCATAGCCCACTGAGTCACGCACCTTCTCCTCATTGTCACACAAGCATGTATATATATTTTTTTGCCTGTTATACTGGCCATAGAGTGAAGACGGGAACGTACGCAAAATTCTAAAATGATCTATACCATATGTTACATTCAGGTGGATAACATAATAACAACACAATCTGTATAGCAAAGTAATACAGCAGCTGTATACTATACTAGTTTTATATACCTAGTCTCTGCCAAAATATTACCTTGGTTATTGCAATATACAGCCTGCCTGGCTGCCCAGCTATGAGAGACGGGCAGAGTATAAAATATCATTTCAGCCATGATAATACATTGATTGGCCATTCTTTCACAGATGAAGCAAAACTGACCTCCAATGAAAGAGAACGTTGTAATGAATGCCTACACAGTTGTATTTCCATGACATTCATCCATTGAACTCACACTTTTGTCCAAATCGACTTGCATGCACGATGACACAAGCATAATCTTTTAAGAGCAAATAATTACGTTTGTGGTGGCATTTTCCCTGAACAAGCTTATGCAATTTAAAATGTCCCACAACTATTGTTTTGCAGTTTTCTTAGTATTTTATGCAATAAAGATTTTATGCGATAAATATGGAGGTATATTAGGAATCTCACCACTGTCCCTACTGCATTGTTGGGTGGAATTACTATGCCAGCTGAAATTCCATGCAAAGCATACATTTCGTATTTGCTAAATAAAGCTTATATTTCTTATTCTATTATGCAAAAATAAGAGCTGTTTTTGATTGCTGCTGATCCTAAGACAACAGTAATTGTACCCCTTGCAGAATTTCCCTAGATGAGGTGTTTTGAATGAAAGATTTTGTCATTTTATATTGTTTGGAAATATTCCACTAATCGCTTCTTGGCCCAGCTAATGCAAACTTATAATGCCCCAGTCTCCAAATCCCTTTGCGCCTCTGTATCCTCCAGCATCACATGCTGCCAAAACGCCTGTTCTGAGTTGTAGGTTATATCTGCATAATCTTGGTTTTTTTTTCTGCTACTGAGGGTCTATCTGTGCTTCATTACCAATTACTGCTATAATTCTACTACAAGGTCTCGTAGACTAACAAGTCTTATTTATTATTATTAATTATTATTATTAAGAGTAGTGGTAGTAGTAGTACAAGTAGATAAAAAACAAGAAAACATTACAATATTTTTAATGCAGTTGTGTCTGGGAATTTGTGTTTTAGTAAAACTGAGAAAGATATCGAACACCAAGATTCACTGGATATCTTCGTAATCACACCCCTTTCGGAGTACAAACTAGATTTGAATGTTCCTCCATATTATAATGTGCAAATGCCACCAGAGATAATTCTGAAATGCTAAACAAGACAAATATCATAATAGACAGTTTACCTCTGGAGACAAATCGTAGGAGACTACTTTTTCAAAGTCACAGGCATATTACATAGCCAAGCATTATGCCTCATTAGATGCTAATTATGATTTGCAATTGTGCATTTGCATATTTGCCTCACAAATATAAAAAGTCCCAACCTCAACCTAGCTAATCATTTATGGGTTGACAAGTGACACAACAATTTAAAATTATTATTATTATTCTTCAGGTTGGGAGGGGGTATTATTTATAATAAGAAAATAATTTACATCGACTTGTTTTAATATTCTGTGTATAAAAGAATAGATTTTTTATTTGACACTGGTAATACTGTGGTAACCTCTATTAAATGTGACAGAAACTACTGCAATTATACATAATAAACCATATATATATATGGATCTTGGATTTAATAAAAACCTTTTAATCCTAGTTTTGTTTTTATGCTTCATTCAGACGTTTGCTTGTCACGGTCTCAGTCTCTATTATTAAGCCATCATGGGTGAAGTATTTTTACTGAAAGTGATGCATCAAACAAACAAACAAACAACGAGATAGATAGATAGACAGATAGATAGATAGATAGATACTGTAGATCTTGTAAAGATTCTACTAAGGCAGACCAGTCTGTAGTCTTAGGTATGTAATGTGAAAATTTCCAGACAATTTGCAATCTGTTGATAATCATTTGTTTTGGATAAATAACAATACAAACTGTGATATAAACAGATAATCTACAGAGTGAGGTCTCACCTGAACTGCCAATGAACGCTGAATGCATCTGCACATTCCTCTTTTAGAATTGTGAAACAGACGGCTTTACTGATGAAGCATACACACAAACATGAATCGTTCAACATTTTTCAATGTTGATTATCATCCATGGGTCAGAGACATCAGTAAAAAATTATCAGATAGCATGATGTGGAAAAGGGGATGTACTGATATTTGTACATCAAGCTAGCAAAGAGATGTTATCCTGTATTGCAGGTAGGTGGGTGTTGCTAGGAAACAGCCTGATAGAAACGAATGGAGATAATAATGGGTTTCCAGAGACAAATCAGATAGATGGATACTGTGATATATCCAGCAAATTAATTGACACACAGGGGACCGATATCCAGTTCAAATACACAGATTTTAATTATTCCAGCAAAGAGTAATTGAAGGATTTGTTAAACTAAATTTCTCATTGTATCTCTGGAAACAATAGAAGCTGCTAGTTGCCAAGTTTTAAAGACCAAAAATATTTGGACTGTTGTATAAATCCGAATTATATTCCTTGTCAGTTTTTCTATGTTTTTCAAGGTCACTTGGAGGTTAATCATACATATTTTTTGCAAATTAATTTTCTTGTATCATTCATATCATGTTGGTTTACCTTACCCAATGTGACTGAACTGGATCTAATATGTGGAGTATAGACACATTAAATATGACATGCACAAAGTATACTACACAGAATGCTGAAATATATTCATACTGAAGTGAAAATATTTTACTTTTTCAATGCTTTTGATCTCTGTTTTTCATGATTATCACTGAAAAATTGTATTTGTATGTACATAGGTCGTCATTAGATCTGTACTAAGCATTAAAAAGTGCATAAACTTAATTCTGTTTCATTGCATTTTTCTATTAAAGGAACATGAAAAAAAGAGAAACTTGGATTAAATTAATGGAGAATAAGAGGAATAGCGTTAGGTAATTAAGCTAGACCATAATCAGCTTTTGCCGGTACTGTTTCATCCCCCAGATTACTTCTAGGAACAAAGAAGCGTCTGATAGCAGGATGAAACAGGAAATGAAGTCTGACGTGAGAAAGGGAGATTTCTGAGTGTCAGTGAAATGACAGGTAGTAACCAGCAAGGAATTTGCTGTGATATGATCCCTAATGAATCCGTGCACTGAAGATCCAACTTCAAAAGCCCCTTGGTAATTACTGATGGCGATGACTGATGATGCTGATTGACAAGCTGGTGTCTGCTTGCAATATTTAAGAGCAGGGATCTTCCCATGAATTAAATTCCTAGGGCCTTCAGGTTGAACTGTGACCTGAACCACTATCCTGACAACTAAATGGGCTTTTTATTGAAAAACCATTAAACTATAGTGCACTTCAGGTGTACAAACAGGACTTTACATCTCAGATGGTTTAACACCGAAGCAGCAGCTTATCACTTCATATTTAAAAAAGAAAAAAAAAGTTTATACCTTTAATGTGTGGGGTCTAGCTTAAGAGAATAATACAACATGAAAAGTTTAAAATATTGATAATAGCATTAATGAAAATCAGTTGGGGGGAGGGGATGACATTTTTAATGACTTGAGATTAAAAGAAAAAGGAAAAGATTGGGGGTTGTAGTTAGTGGAATTGAAGGGGGGTTGGGTTGGATATTAATTTCTCAGATGTGTTAGAATCCTATTAGGTGTTTAAAATCACATTATACCAAAGAGACAAGTGAGCTTTTGTGACACCCCCACCCCCCAGCATCGTTATCCTGATGTGAAAGACAGCAGCAGTGAGATCCTTATCTAATTAACCAACAAAATGCGATCTGCAAACACAATCTTTACTGTTCACCACTGTAAGATAATGACAGTCAAACACATAGGCAGAAAATAAAAATCAAAAGTAGAATGTCAATTTGGTAAAAAATTGTGTTTTTATCGAATAAAACTGCTCTTCCAGTCATACATCTATCAGCTGAAGTGTTTCAAGCTGCTACATTCTAAAACTCATCATGCCCATAGATTAAAAAAAATTTCCCCTGGTTTTATATTATGTAAATCATAACTTGGCCATCTGGCAAAACAAACAGACCCACAAAAAATAATTTTACATATTTAGCTGTCATCCTAAAGCTGTTACTCTACCTATTATGTCGCATGTACTCGTATTAAAAAATCTTCCTCTGATATTCAAGATATCAAGGTCTGGCTCAACATCTCAGAGATATTTTATCTCAGAGATATTTTATCTCAAAGATATATTCATAGATAAACCATTTCATATTAAAGAACATTTTAGACTGACTTTGGTGCTACAAAAGTAAATGTGAAGTAAGAATATGAAACAATGACAGATTCAGAAGTGTGATTCTTAAGACTTGCAGTCTAAGTGATGAGCTATAATTGGATTGTCTGTGGAAAAGAACAGGCACTTTGCATCAGTTGAGGTCCCAGCAGTGCAGAAATCGATCAGTGAATAGATCTACGTGCCTGTTTGAATTACTTTTTTAAATAATGCTAGTGTAAAGGGTTGTTGAAATGGGCAGATTAAAACTGTGGTCGACCAGAACACAACAGCAACGTCTCTGTCTGCTCATTTTCTCCAAACAGAGCCTATAGGTGACGTAGAAATGACCAATAGTTTTAAGTAAAACATTCATTGCAAGTAGTAATGAATTGAAACCCAAATTGTACTTCTAAAAGAGTTGTTCTGAGTTTAAAAAGTTCAGAGACAAGCAGTGTCATTGGGTGTTTTTTCATTAGTAATATTTTGCAATAACATTAAACACTTCACATTTGTGTTTAGTATCCCTCTGGCATCCAATGACTACAACTGCAACTAATAGCAAAATGGGAAGAACAGAACTGAATGGAAATGGAATTTGGTTCAAGCACACTTTTGAAAAATAATAACAATCTTTTTAAAATCTGCTTATTTTTTCTTTTTAATCATGCATGAAAGGGTTATAGGATTTTTTGCATTTTTATACACAGAGTAGCCCCCCCCCCCGTATCTGCAGGTAATACGTTCCAAGTACTACCATGGATAACAGCAAACCAGCCGATATGTAATATGATTTTCATATGCATACTGTTACAGCTGTGCATGACGCAGGTGGGAAAAGACTGATGATCCATGGAGCAGCTTTTTATTAACCAAAAAGAACATAAAGGGGGAACCACAATACACAGGGGTAAAAAAACAAAACAGGAAAAATAGGAATTAACTAAAAAGTAACCACAAAGTAACACACTAGAGTAAAACTGGATGCTAGACTGGGAGATAAGCACAGCTACTGTACTAACATGGAGTAAAAACAACACATCTTAAACAACATCACTAACTGAAGAACTTCATGAAGGCAGGCACTTAAATATATACAAACAACATGGCAGACAAAGAGCAGGTGTGGACCACAACCAAGTCAACCAATCAGGACAGGCAAGATACATGTAGAATAAGTTACAATTAACAAGCACAGGAACTAGGAAACATTAAAAATCACTAAGGGCTAACAATACTTGGGAAGACTTGGAACATAAGTACAGTTGTGTGCAAAATAATAGCAGTGTGTATAAAAAAGTGAATAAAGCCCAAAGTCCTTATAATAGCTTTTATT
>JAODKC010000130.1:3957744-4016535 GCA_026777985.1 Mormyrops attenuatus | reverse complement strand
GTGACTGTGACTCTTTATACTCAACTGGTTGGTTGAAACAAAATCTTGGTCTGGATTTGTACTTTCTGGACCTGAAACCATCACCTCTAGTGTGGTTAATGCTATATATTATTACTACTTTCGGACTTTACATATTCTGCAAATGACCCTGGGAATGCCTCAGTGATCTGGGTAATGCTTTTGTTCTTAAGGCTAAAAAAATCATTTCAGGCAATATGGTTACATTTACAGAATTGCCACTTAGTCATAACACTCTGGTTGCTAATTCAGTTCAAGGTGATGTGTTCCCCCATGGCAGGTAGCTGGTCTGAAATTTATAGCATGGGGCGATTGAAAGAGCACAACTTAATTTTCAGTTGAAGTTAAAAGGTGAAATTAATGAAGCTCGGCCAATGAAACTGAAGGGCCATGCAAGCTTTCTGTTAGCAACTGATTCAGCCCTGAAATTCAAGGTCAGTTGACATCCAGATAGCATCACTTAAGAGACTGCATACAGTTAACACTAGCGCACCCTTCAGAACTCAATGAATCCAGATTCTCCAACACTGTCAGAAAAGTACTTTTGGTTGTTTATTTACCGTGGCAGCTGTTCCTGCCATTTTGATCTACTGTACTTTTCCATTAATGTGTCTATGCATGTCTTGACAACCAATCTTCTCTGCCTTCTTTCCCATATGCCCAGATGGCGACTGAGGTGGGCACCATCTGAGCAGGAGTCCTGGTTCAGTCACATGGAGGGGGTGACATTGTGGATGTGAAGTACGAACTGTATCATTGTGGGTGCAGACTTCAATCTGCCATCTTACACAGGCTGGTGTGGAGATCTGACGGACACCTCTCGTTTAGCAAGCAAGCCCACACTTTCTTTTTCTATAATGTTAGAATGTCAGGGGGGGTGGGCAGCCAGTTGAAAAGAGCCCCAGAGGTTTCTTCTCTCCGTACTTGGTTCCTCTCCTCCATTGTCATCTGGCTTTCTTTCTTTTATTTCTTTGTCTTCTCTTTTCCCTGTTTTTTTAATTACTCTGTATAAGTAATGCAGCAATCCACAGAACATTGCGCCTCTGCCATTCAGGACCATGGATAGTAGCCTGAACCAACAAACACCCCAGACGAAGCCACACCCATAATTAAATCTACCCAGATATCACTAATCACTCCATCTGACTCCACTTTCCCAGTGGCATAGGGAACAAGACAAGGGCATTTCAGGCAGAAAGAATGGAGGAACGTACAAGACATTACCAGACATTAGGTTACTTGTGTTAAGCTATCACCTAATTTCCCCTTTTCTCTCTTTATATTTCAGTTGTGAAACTGGTTCTTTAGAAACCTTGCCTCTAGTGGGCGCTTAGCCAAAGCCCTTCTGCCCTTCGCATGTTTCTGTGCATGTGCGTCACCTCAACAGTTTCAGAGAATTAGCTGGCACAACTTATGGTCCCATCTGAATACTTTTAGTTGTCATCTGAGTCAGATAGCAAGAACAGCAAATCCAGCTGAATCACCCATTCATGGCCATAACTGAATAGCCTCATCATATAAACAATTGATCGTCACTGCACAATGCAGCAGCTGACCTTGAAAAATTCCAGTCATATGATTAAAAGATTATTAATGTAAGATTAGCACTAAACCAGTACGACTGGTTGCATGGCAAATCCTCTGTGCTTGTCTATTAGTTTCTCCATGGGTTAGCCCAAATCCAAATTATTGAACACATACCCAAAATACATAATATGTCCAAGCAATATTAGCTATTGTTTTTTTTTTCCAAAGCTACTTAGACTTTTTATTCACCTGTATATTTTAGTGGAACAGTTCACATAATTTCTTCCGAAGGGTACAACAGAAATGGTCCTTCTGAGATCTGAGCTAACAACTTTTGTCTAATGGTGTGTTTATATGTACTTTTGTCTCTGTATTATCCATGAATTGCTGTACATTTAATTTTTATTGTGTAAAGCACTTTGGTCAACTACTATGGAACACCATAATATTCAAAATGAAATATACATCTATAAATAAATAAATATTTCAATAATTAATTAAGCGTGTCTTTTTATTTTTAAATAATTCAATGAAAAGGTATCATATTTCTGTCACGCCCACAAGGGCGGGACCGAACACCTGCAGGAAATCGTCGGCTAATTGCTCAGCTTCATAAAGCTGTCAAGACCTTAGTTTCATTGCGAAGTATTGTTGCCATTGTTCTGATGTGCCATACCGAGCAATTCTCTGTCTTTTGTTTTCCCCGATCGCCCTGCCTGCTGTGTCCTGCCCTGCTGTTCCAACTGCCCTGCTTGTCTCGCCTGCTTCCTCGACCCACCTTCCCCTGCCTGCCATACCGGCCTGCTCCATCCTGCCCTGCTCCTCCATCTGCTTCGTGTCTCCCTTCCCATCGTCGTCTTGTCCCGTCGCTCCGTGTAGGACTGACCTTCCTGGACATCGACCTATTGCCTGCCTTGTGACCACGACTTTGGATTCTCCCTCTGGCCTTGATTATCTCTGGATCTGTCACTAAATCCGTGAGACACTGCATTACGGGGTTTGTCTCCTCTATCGTGACCGCACACCACAATTTCGTTGGGATTAAGTGGTTTCAGGAAATGTATGGATGGATGGATGGATGGGTATCATATTTCATAATGTATATCTTTTGCCAAAAGACCCAGGGGGACCTGCTTGCTACTGCAAGGGACTGTCAATTACTGGTTGACCTGGGGAGACAGTTGAGATTCCCGGACATCATTGCAGTGACAACGCTCTGGCCAGACATAGTCTTGATGTCCGGGGCAAGCAAGCAGGTGGTGCTACTGGAGCTAACTGTCCCGTCGGAAGAGTGGATGGAGGAAGCTCAAGAATGGAAGAACGCCAAATACGGTGACCTGGTGGCTGAGTGTCGGAGGAATGAGTGGAAGGCCCACTGCGAGCCCATTGAAGTGGGTTGCAAGGGCTTTGCAGGCCAGTCTCTACATCGGGTCCTGGGACTACTAGGGATCTGCGGACTGCACAGGCGAAGAGCAATGAAGAACATCATGGAAGCTGCAGAAAAGGCTTCACGTTGGCTCTGGTTGAGGAGGGGGGATGCGAGGCATAGTGCGCTACCTGGACACAAGTAGGGGCCTGATCACCCCCGGCGAGGGTGTCTGACGTAAGACCCGAAACACCCCGTGACCCCGGTTACATCACTTAAGATGTGTCCAGGTTGCACCACAAGGTGTATTTCAGTACTTGCCACATGTCTCGACCCAACATTTTTCCCCTAGACATGGCAATTTTTTCCCTTTATACATCTCCTCCCTCCTGACCATGGTAAAAAAATGCCCGTATTTAATGCAGAAAGAAGCCGTGTTGAGATGTATTGGGTTTCACGGTTTACACCCCAGTGGCATTCCACAGGGGGGAGGCATTTGACATGACAGGGGGTCTTTCCTCTGTTTGCTATGCTAATCTGTGCTAACTACTGACCTCCCATACATCCTCCATAGCTTCCTGGGACATTCCAAGCTGCTTCCTATATCTGCTAGGCTTGGGCTCTTCAAATCTGACCCTCTATTCTAAATCCAGGCCTTGTTTTCAGTTCTCCCAGGTAGTTAGTTTAATTATGACTGATTCTGATTGGCCACAGAGGCCTCACACCTGACTCACAGGTACAGGAAGGCTGGGAAATCAGCAGGGCTCGGACCTTGAGAACCATAATTTGAATAACGCTGTACTAGGCCAAATGATGTATCGCAAATGATTAGCAAATCAATTTGGTCACACCCCACTCAGAGTGACTTACATAGCGCATCATTATAATGAAAAGATGCATTATGAAAGAAAAAGCTGATTTGGAAGACTATCATTCAGAAATACATCAATGTGAAATTTTGAAGTTTATTGAGAAATATCATTTGAATTATTTTAGTAATCACATGTGCATTATGTACAAAAATATTTTTAATAATGACTGACACAACATCATTACGAAACACTTTAAAGATTATACATAGAAGACATGTTATTATGAAATATAATACCTTTTACTGAATTATTTTCAAATAAAAGAACACATTTAATTAATGATTTAAATATTTATTTATTAATTTATGTATATAGATATGTATTCATATATTTCTTTTTGAGTATTACGGCATTCCATAAACCACTGGATATTTTGAAATGGTGCTATATAAATAAACTGAGTTGACTAATATGTCTGCAGCCCTCGTGTTACTCGATAAACAATACTGTACTTCCTGCATCCTTCATGATGGGTTTTGTGTGATAATAGTAGCTATTTTGTTGGTTTTTGAGATCCATTTCATTAAAATTGATGAATAGATATTCATTACTTTGGGTTTAATTTGAAATAGCTTTTAATTGCATCCATCATTGATAGACATAAAGGTCTTGCAAATAAACAATCCACTTTATTATGTCTTTTGGTGGAAAACCTAAGAGTTTCCATGGCCAGTGTCTCTCTGGGTTCATTGTGACAAACAACAAGATGCCGCACGTTTGGGACTGATCATTGTTGCAACATCTATAATGACGTGATTGAATTTCCATAATATTGCAGTCATACCTTTTCTCTTGTGGATTATATGAGCGCAACATTGTTAGCCACTCTAATGCAGATTAGAGCCCTTAACTTTATAAGATCCTTCAATATCACCTTCATTACCATTATGAGAGCATATAACTGTTTTGTGGATATACTTAAATGTCATGCATTACTTTTCATATATTGTCCACTTTAAAAGAAAATAGAATTTTCACCCTGTAGAACCGATCACAGCCAGGCTCTTAAATGAACCTGCTGCAAATTAGAGTGTAAATATAGAGTGTACAGGTGCTCTTCCAGGCATGAAAAGAGACCCATGTGCATTACAAATGTACTCTCTCATCTGTGCAGTTATTGTGCTTTTCAAACTTTATTGAAAAGGATAAATAAATCCCCCTCATCACCCCACCATCATTTTAGCTCAGTTGACAAATAATCATCTGCTGGCAGATCTGAATGCTGGAACGCCAAACGCAGCCATGATTTCTTTTGCACTCTTTCAATAGGACAGATTGACATTATTGGAGTTGAAGGGAGCTTAATATCTGCCTCTAGTAGCTGCACACCTCTCACATCATTTTTTCTTAGGACCCCCATTTATTCATAGCATCAGACCTTTACTCACGAAAAGGTGAAAAAAAATATATCCTACTGAATTGGTTTTGTCCCCCTGGCCGTTCAACCATTTATGAAAATGTCTGACAGCTTCTGAACGAAGCCCCACCTGAAGTGGAAAGTGATTCTGGATTCGTCCTTTGGGCCTTGCATGTGTCCTACAGTGAATTGGCACCTTGTCCAGGTTGTACCCATGGCTTAGGCCTTGTGCTGCCTGTGACATGCTCCAAAACCTCTGTGGATGAAAATGGACCCTATGGATGGATGGATGGACTGATATATGTATGTATGTGTGCATGTATAGATGGATGGATGAATGGATGGATTTTCCCCTGAGTTTCCATTTGGTTCATACACAACTAAAATCAGTTTTGGGCATTGGATTATTAAACATGTATATCATTTCTCAGCAAAAAAAATTTAATGGTTAGACTTTTTCCCCTTTCAAAAACTATATTAAAGCCGCATTAAATGGGAGTTTTAAGCCTTTCAGGAAAAGTAACTGGCTTTACACTTAATTTAAATTGGAATATGGTAGTTGCAAATCTATCTATAAAATGCATTACTGTTGTAATTATTTCTGACTTCTGCTTTAGTACTCATATTAAGAATATGTCTAAATATTATTCCATCAGCAACAATGCTGTATGAATCTCTAAGTGCTGCAAGTGGAGGTTGAAATAACAGTCCAGTGCTTTTGATATATTAAGTAGACAGTTCACTCTAGAGCAGCTTAAGATTTTTACCCAATTATTGGGCTGGAGCTGGATATCTCTATAGCTCATTTCAGGTCCTCCTGTGATCCTTGGTTGATGAGATGATTGGGTGTGTGTACAGCCTTCCAACCTCATTAGTCACTGGCTTGAGCAGGTCAAGGCCAGGCTGTTTAGTCCACGGTGCTGTCTGTGTTCATAACTTTGCTGGTACTAAACGGACACCATTTTTTCCATGCCTGCTTTGAATTCCCCCATAGCGCTGCAGTGCCCTGCATGCACCTGAAACAGCCTCAGTAGCTATTTTACTGGAGCAAATCCGATTAAGTTCTCTGCTCAACGATCCTTCTATGCTGTCCCTGCTGGGGCCACAGCAGGTAAATTTCAGGTTACAGTTCATATCCTTAATCACTACATCACCACCTGGTGCAAAACCCCCACACTAAGCCTTTTTTGTCTCCAGATGCTCTTTAGCCATTGTTTGATTGTGCACTTCAAAGTCGATGTAACAGATATTACTGGTATACAAATTACGAAAATTTCTTGCTTTACCAGGGATTATCAACCTGTCTGTCCATTTTGATGAAAATGTCCAACAGAACTTCCCCTAGTGTTGACCCCTGTACTTTAGATTTTGAAGAATATTCAATAAAAAATGCTTAGAATTTTTTTTATTGTTCTTACCACTGCAATCTAACGTTCCCTATGTATAAACTGAAAACTTGAAATGTTTCCATAAACCAGATGTACTTAAGGTGGATT
This sequence comes from Mormyrops attenuatus, assembly GCA_026777985.1. NCBI lineage: Eukaryota > Metazoa > Chordata > Actinopteri > Osteoglossiformes > Mormyridae > Mormyrops > Mormyrops attenuatus. The sequence goes on along the minus strand of JAODKC010000130.1, from coordinate 4,009,899 downwards.
TCATTATTTTGTTATTATTAATGTGCCATATTAATTATCTTTCATTGATATTCAGGAAATTGCCTCATATAATCAGGGAACTTCAAAAGGCTATTGTCACGTCCCCCGTCCAGCCCTCTCGTGTGCCACGCCTACCTCCCTCGTTAACCTCGTGTGGAATCCTTCCGTTTACCTGCTGTTCCGTGTTTCCTGCCTGTAGTCTTGTGTATATCAGTCCGCGTCTCCATCCGTTTCCCAGATCCGTCATTAATGTAGTCTGCCGTGTTTCTGTGCTTTGCCCTAAATATTTCCGTGTACCTGACCCTGATTCCCCACTCCCTGCTTGCTCGCTGACACACGGTCATCACAGCTATACAATATTAATCTTTGTTTGACAGTGCAAATTAAGATCATGTAGAAAGAGAAAAAATGCCTTGCTTGAACTTTGGCTTGCATCATTATTGGGAATTTTGGCCAATCCTTAACTAGCCGAACTGTGAATTGCTGTTCTCCTCACCCTCTCATGTGGTCTCTGGATCCCCCATTCATTGTTCTTGTTAGGATTTTGTCTGCATCTCAACCAGCATTGCTGAACGGCAACTGATCTTCTGCATATGCCAGGAAATGCCCTATGGGGTCAATTCTCCCATGCAATTAAGTCAAAAATTAGTTTGACAACAGATAAATTGTAGCACTTGGAAGACCCAGGCATCGCAGCAGCAGGAACGAGACAAGTCGAGAAGATTTTGAACAAGACAGGTCCTTTATTATAGCCCTTACAAGGAGCGCATGCAAACAACAACCACTCTTGACACACACTGCTTACCGTGCTGGCCATCCCAACTACTTGAACAACACACAGTGGGTGCACACACACACACACCACAATTTACAACAATTAACATTAACGCTACATGACATAAACATACAGTACAACACCATAATACATGACAAATACAGGGAATTATTTACATTATTTACAGGGCTAGCACCGGTCCGATATGCCACACTGCCCGACGGGTACCTCCAGCACTACAATATTGGCTATGTAGGGCAGTAGCTCTAATGCACCGCTATCTAAGTAGCGTCATGGTACAGACGCTCCTCTACTTACAAACTTTCAACTTACGAACTTTCAGACATACAAACGAAGAAGACTGTAGGTCCAAATTGTGTTTATTGGGCTCTCGTTTCCTGTCCGCAATATCAAATTTTTTTCTGCATGCCAATTCCTCCTAGTATGACTTCTGGCTGCTACTCCTGCCACGCAGCAGCATAGCATGCGTATTCCCAGCATCCTAGTTCTTTGTACTTACGTATACCCTTAAAATGATGTTGAATAATGACTTACGAACGGTCTTTCGGAATGCCACTTGTTTGTAAGTAGAGGAGCGTCTGGTATTACTTATTTTGGCCATTATCCATCTATATGTTCACTCCAGGACACCGTAGCCCTTACACGGTTTTCGAGTGGATGGCTTTTTTTTCTTTACTTTGCTCTTGCTCCCCCGAAAGGTTAGCGTTAATGGCCACTCTCCTTTTATATTAAAATATCAGAGCTAAGACTGCATACCCATCCAATTTGTTAATATATTATGTTAAATGTGACGTTCAGTTGCAGACCGTGTGGTTTGTATGGAAGCAAATCTGTCTCATCACAATTTGAATTTTATATGCCACTGAAATTCTAACATTGAATATTTATGCATTGGAAATATGCATCAGATTTTTTTTGCCTCTGAATGACAGTCTTCAAATTTTCTATAATGCAGTTTCACTGCTATTTTTCCATGTTCAGGGTTTAAAGATACAAATTACAAAAAACTCAAGTTTCAAAAATTCAAAGGAAACATTTCAAAGTTGCTCCAATTCGATGGTCCGAATTCACATGGAAAAATACGAGGTTAAAAATACGAGTTAAACATCCATGATATCAAGGCTAAGCAATCGAATCTGTGGGTGCGTTCGACTTGGGCTTAGGTCTGTCTGCAGCTAACGTGACGTGGAGCGAGATCTGCTGGAGGTTGCAGGGGTGGAATATAAACTGACTGCAGCCAAGTCGGACAACTTCTGCTCCTCGTGGTGTGCGAGACCTGACTGCAATGGCAGCACTGCCAGAAGGGTGTATAGAAAAATGTATACAAATATCACCTGCATGCACATTACTTCTTTTACAATAACCAACTCCTGATCCAAACTGTTAGCAGTGGAAAAAAAATAAACTATTGTGTATATGTCATGACCAATCGTCCAGCCCTTGCGCGTGCCACGGCCACCTCGTTACCCTCGTGTGAATCCCGCTTGTTACCAGCTGTTTCCTGTCTGTTCTAGTCGGTCCGGTGTATTTAGTCCGCGTTTAAGCTTGTTTCCCCAGGTCTGTCATTGACGTGGTTTGCCGTGTGCTCCCCTGTCTGCCTGTCTGACCTAAAATAAACCCTGTTTGACTTGTGCTTACGGCTCTCTTGCCTGTTTGCCTGCTCGCAGCATGCCGGTCATCACAGAATGACAGACCTCAGCGAAGACAAAGCATCAGCACCTTGGTCTCTTACAGGAAGTACTGTACTGGCTGAAACTACCCGAGGTCCAAGAGGATCCCATCGCAAGGGAGTTAGCCAGCCAGAGCGGGACCATCCTCCAGGGGATGTCGCCGCATAAAGAAGTGCACATCGTGATGGAGGTGCGTGATAACCTCCGGCGGCTGGTCACAAGGGTGACGGATAGACGGCTGGAGTCGCTCGCTCCCTCCAAGGCGACCCCGCCTCTAACAATGCGCCAAAGCCGGAGGAAGAAGAGAAAGAATGAACAGAGACAGGAGGAGGAACCGGCAGTCCTCCTCTGATCCGCCTCTCTGGCCGCTCCTCTCCCCGCTGGAGAGCAGGAGGAACCACTCCCGTTCTGGAAGCTGGCTAAATGGACCCGGGACAGCCCCACAGCCACGCAGCTGCCTTCACCGGCAACTTCCCCCTTCCTGGGAAGGCGCCTGGCTCTTAAAGGGGCAAGGGCAATGCTGGATGCCATCCTGCGGGTCCCACGGTCCCTTAAAGGCCAGAGGTGGCTTCTGCTGCAGTCCCGCCTCCAGCTTCACTCGAGGCAGCTCCTGCTGCGGCCCCGTATCCAGCTTCGCCCGAGGCGGCACCTGCTGCAGCCCCGCCTCCCACTTCGCCCGAGGCAGCTCCTGCTGCAGCCTCGCCTGCTACCCGCCTGCCTGCTGCGGCCTCACCCGCTGCCCGCCTGCCTGCTGCGGCCTCGCCTGCCGCCCTGTCCTGCCTGTCTCGCCGGTGCCGCCTGTCCTGCCTGTGGCACCTGACCTGCCTGTTCTGCTTGTCCCGGTGGCCGACGCTCTGGCCCTTACGCCCGAGGTCCCGGCGCCGCCTCCGCCTGCTGCTATGTCCGGGGCGCCTGCAGAACCCGCTGTTCCGGCTCCGCCCGCAGCACCCGCTGTCCCGGCTCCGCCGATGCCCGAGGTCCCGGCTGCGCCACCGCCTCCTGCACCACCCGTCCCTGCTCCACCCGAGGCTCCTAGGCCTCCGCCTCCTGCTCCTCCCGAGGCTCCTAGGCCCCCACCTCCTGCTCCGCCCAAGGCTCCTAGGCCTCTGCCCGCTGCTTTGCCCGAGGCCCCGGCTCCGCCTGTGCCTGAAATCCCTGTCCTCGAGGTGGTCCCAGACAGTGTTACCATCACTCCTCCTCTCTTAGTGGAAGGAGAGGAGGAGCTCGAATGGGACCCCTTGGGGATCTACCTACTGGGCCCCAAGGACTCCGGGGGTGGAAGGACTCCTCCACCATCGCCCCAGCGTGGTGGAGCCTGACCAGGTCCCCGACTGTCTGTGTCCCGGAAGGGAAGAGGACATAGGCGCAGGGACCGGGTCCCGCCCGCCCTGCCCCCTGGCTCGCCCTTGCTCTCCCCGGCTGTGGCTCAGCGGCTGCCTGCGCGTCCTTCGGCTCCGGTCCGGCTGTCGCCTGCGGGTCCCCCTCCGGGGGCTTGTCGTCCGCCAGCGGTCCCTCCTCCGACGTCTCATCGGCTGCCTCCAGGTCCCCCTGCCTCAGCTCATCGGCCGCCTGCAGGTCCCTCCGCTGTGGCTCAGCGTCGGACGGCGCCTTCCCCGGCTCTGGCTGCCCTGTCGCCTGCTGCGGCTTCCTCCTCCTTCTCGCTTGCGCCGTGGTCCCCTCCGCCTTCCTCTTTGCCTCTCCCGGTGCCCCCTCCTGCTTCCTCCTCGCCTCCTTCATCGGTCCCTTCGTCTGCCTCCTCGTCCTCTGTGTGTTCCCCTCCAGCTCCGTCCTCCCGTCCGCCTGTGGCCCCTGCGGCTGCCTTCCCTCGCCCGCCAGGGTTCCCTCGGTCTCCCCTTGTTCCTCTGCCCTTTCAATTTCTGCCTCCCGGTTCCTTTGTCCCTCCTGTCTCTGCTCCTTGTCCCTCTGTGCCTCCCATGTTCACTCCTGGCCCTTTTGTTCCTCCGGAGTCTCCCTTTCTGGTTTGTCTGTTTGCGTTTCCCGTTCTTTGTCTGGTTTTGTCCTATTTCTGGTCCCTGTTCCAGTTCTGTGTCTCTGTCCTGTTCCCGCTCTCCCGTTGATGGTTTTGTCTTGTTTTCCTGGTCCTGTTCTCCCAGTCCCGTCTCTTCATTCCCCTGGGGCGCGCCCGGAGTTTGCGCCTTTGGGGGGGGTACTGTCATGACTGATCATCCAGCCCTTGCGTGTGCCACGCCAACTCGTTACCCTCGTGTGAATCCCGCTTGTTACCAGTTGTTTCCTGTCTGTTCTAGTCAGCCCGGTGTATTTCGTCCGCATTTAAGTCTGTTTCCCCAGGTCTGTCATTGACGTGGTTTGCCATGTGCAGCCCTGTCTGCCTGTCTGACCTAAAATAAACCCCGTTTGACTTGTGCTTATGGCTCTCTCGCCTGTTTGCCTGCTCGCCGCATGCCGGTCATCACAGTATAGTGGCCCTGTGTAAAAAGATAGCTGCCAGGAAAAAGATCAAATACATGTATTTCAAGGAATCAAAGTTTTTATTGTCATGTACTGAGTACAATGCAATTCTTACTTGAATGCCTTCTTCACGGACTGGACGATTAAACAAATAAAGTAGCGCAACATTACAGTAACTAACAATAAATAAACCACTAACTTACGTCTACTATTAGAGCATTTATGTCACTTATTTAAACTTTATTTTACCAGGTAAATTAACTGAAAACCGGTTCTCACTGCTTTATGTGATATTCGGGAGAAATAGCACATGATGCCTCACTGCCTGGGATATAAACGTCAGGACCAGAATGCATTGCTTTAAGCCAGCGCTGTAAGCGGCTGCATGAAGTTGAACGCACCCACAGATTCGATTGCTTTGAACCATCGAATTGGAGCAACTTTGAAATGTTCTCTTTGAATTTTTGAAACTTGAGTTTTTTGTAATTTGTATCTTTCAACCCTGAATTTGTTTTATCGTGAATTTGTGAAGAGGCAAAAAAAATCTGCATATTTATGCATATTTCCAATGCATAAATACTCAATGTTAGAATTTCAGTGGCATATAAAATTCAAATTGTGATGAGACAGATTTGCAGGTTTGGAATATTAAGTTTGATGTTTTGGTACTGGATTATTATCTGTAACTTTGGTTTGTTAATTGTCAGTCTGCGTGGCTGCTGTTGTTCTGCTCCTGCCCAATGCGCCTCGATCCACAAATACCAAACACAATGCAGAGCACTGGGGCGCAGACTGGAGGCAGGCGGACAGACGCAACGCAGTGGGAGGGTTACAGCTACATCCCAAAACTCTTATTGGTGCCACCCTCCCTCACCACCTTTCCTTCACCCCAGTAGTTTTTTCCGAATTCCTAATGTTGAAGTGCTGTCCCAGTACCTAAGGGAATGAGTCACTGAGGACTGATTTTTGCTCACATTACCCCTTTGCAAGGCATTTAATCGAGAGTATCCTTTGCACAAGACAAATTCACCTATGATGACAGACATGCATGAGGTGGCATAAAAGCTTCTACTTCACTGATGACTGCATACATATAGGCAGAGCATGATAAGTCATCAAGGATGCAAGTGTGTCCCGATACTGCTTTTTCTCCGAGCAAGGCAGGATGTAGTTATTATTATATATATATATATATATATTCTATCTATAATTCTGTTATTCTATTCTGTTGTAATTCATCGCTTGTGGAGTAAAATAACTGAATAGAAAGACAATCGAAGAAATGAAGGTACCTCTTACTATACTAATTGGTTGTGTATTGTGATTTTATTGCAGTAAAGTTTAAAGATTTAAATACATTTCTTCCAGTTTGGTGTTGTTTCAGAATCATATATATCGTGATTGATGTGTTAATGTTCATTATGACATGACCTTGGGCTGTTTATCAACAAAATACTTGGCCCCTTTCTTCTGCATTGCCTTTTGCCTCCCGCTTGAGGCCATCTGGCCCTGAGCTAAGAGTTAATCAACTGGACTGAGACATCTGGCTTACAATGGTGTCTAGAGAATGGATCCATGTGTTTATGAAATCCAGTCATCTGCATCAGCCCACTCTCAGCCCCCTGTCTGTATCAGCTGGATCACCTGCCCACCGTCATTCAAACCCACTTCCTATTATCCACAGTCCAGCCATTGTTATTTACCATTAAAGTTGCTTTTCTGTTTGTATTCATTCAGATTTTGTTTTACAAGAGCACTACTGTAGTTATTACTTTAAAGCAGTTAATGCTTGAATTTTTTGCCTTTAATTGTCATGGAAAAAAGAATTTCATAATCACAGGAAAAACACATCACTACATCTTCCTAATAAGAATAAATAAATGAAGTCTGATTTACTGCTGCATGATAATAGCTGTTTTTCACAGATGATTGACTCACTATTTTATAGGTGTTCCCTTACCTGCCCCCCCCCCCCCACACACACACACACACACTTGTTTTCTGTCCACACATTACTACCCATTTTAATTAATCCTTGTGTGAATTTTACTCATGTGCTTGTTTTCTCCTTATCTGCAATCTGAAAAGATTTGGCAACATTTTGTAAAATGCCAATTGAACTTGCATATCCTTCCTGTTAAACTTATGCAAATTGTAAACCATATGCATATGAATGGCATGGATTGTGATCACAAACAAATGAGTGGAGTTTCTAAAACTGAAAATGAACTTTTTCCTTCTCCATTACAAAAATACAGATATGATCTTCACCTATGATTTTCTCAATCTGGTAGTCTGATTTAACTCTTGATTATGCAGCAATTTTTGTACATACACACATACAAATCCACACATAAACTAACATTTCTTAGGTATATAGACAACCTCTGCCGAATTTCATTCTAAGAAATAAATATTTTAAAAACTTTTAATAATGTTTTAATAAACATACATCTAGCAAACCAGCTCATAAATGCATACATAAAACTTACCATTAATTATTCAAGATATTGGCCATTTTAGAAACATATTTTATATCAATTTTCCAGCACATAAAATGAACTAAATGTCTATATCAACAGTATTCAAACTAGAAACAGTCCGTCATACAGTCTGAAAGACATTCCACCAAATTCATAGAACATTTTGTTCCTTGTCTTTCCTGACATAGAAATCTACTTCAAATCACCATCTCTATTAGGCAAAATAATAGTTTAGAGCTAGTTTAATTCCAGCCAGTAAATTGTGTTTTTCTGCAATTTCCTAAGAACATTTTGCCATCTTCAAAATATGTTTTTCCTATTAAGAGCATTAGAGCCTGAAATTGAGCATTACTAACCTTTTATTAATGTAGTGTAATACTTTTTAATTCAAATGCACATACTGTCAAAAGACAGTCATGAATATCTGTCATAGACAGATCTGTCGATGCTGAGGTTAGGAAAATACTGGAACACATAATTTCTACTTTACATAGACATCCAGTAAAGATTAAAAAAAATACTGTCACTTGGTGATGTTTTGTGTGCAATTGATTGTTTGGGAAATATATTATGTAACCCTACAGATGTGCACTCTGTCTCTCCGCTGCTGGTGTCACATGTCCCTTAGAATGGATTTAATACTTGACTGCTTTGGAAAGTGGATCTGGCAGGATCTTAAATCAGTTGTATAAGAACATTATGCGGAAGTGCTGTCTCAGCATAGCGGAAAGTATCACATAATTTGAAGACTTTTTGACTTACTATTTATCTTCAAGCCATAGTTGTTCCCAAAGGCTAGATTTAACAACCATGAAATCAAAGGGTCTCTTTGTAGTGATTTTCAACTTCCTTCTCATTTCTGCAATCTTCTTGGGGAACCAGTGGTAGGAAAAAAAATAAATAAATTATATATATATATATATTTATATATATATATATATAATGCAAATGAGAAATGCATGTAAAATGGCAAAAACATTTAATAAATGCAAATTTCTTTAAACATGTTTGCAAGAGTAAATGCTTCTAATTACTGGCATTGCTTCAGTATGGATTCTTAGGGGAAATGAACAATGAGTCAAACTGAGTACAAGCCGTTCTACCACATATGCTGTAAACTATAAATATGTGTCCATTTGCACCAGGAGCAGCAGGTAAATATGAAGCTTTGAGTAAACTGCTCCAAAGAACATAGGGAATGTAATAAGATTACAGTGTGAGTACTGAAATGCGTGTCACTGGGGTAAAATGATCTGATCTGGGATGATAAATAAATAGGAAAATGAAAATTTAAAAAGAGATGCATAAAACCTTAAAAACATTTCATTTATTTACTTTCTTAACTATAGACATCCATCGGTCTTCTATAGCTTGTTAATCAGTACCAGGTTTAACATTGTTTTAAATCAAGTGAGGTGATTGTGTCACCATCATCAGGTTTAAGATATTTTCAAATATTAAAACACACCCTCTAATAGAAACAAACTAGTAACTGCCAGGTTTAATTATACAGAACAGTCCAACATTTGTGCAATTTCCCACTGTTCATCATGGTGAGGGCCTATCCCAGACAGCACAGGGCTCAAGGCTGGTTACACCCGGATTGAGATAGCAGTCCTTCACAGGGGACATTCACGCATTTACCCGCTACAGGCAATTTACAGGCACCAATTAGCCTAACTATATCTTTGGGCTATGAGAGGAAACTGGAGTGCCAAGAGAAAAGCCTCAGAAGATGGGGAGAACGTGCAAACACCAGACACACAGGGCAGAAGCTATCCTGGAAGTGTGAGGCAACACCACTACCCTCTCTTATACCCGAAATTATGATGCGTGGAACCAAATTTATACAACACTATGTTTTTTTAATGACACGTCCCCCTAAATCCAAATAAACACAACATGTCAGAGAATTTCACACTCAGGTCACAAACCCATTAAATGCCATTTGAATCGTCTGCTTTCTTCAGGGTTTGGGGACTAAGGAGGACACACACAAATGATCAGAAATCCATCCAGTCCCAGGTTCATCCCAAATATATGTCTCATGCCCGTGTTTATGCTCGGTAAGCCTTTTGCTGTGCCTCCCACTGCTGAAATCCACGTCACGTCCCAATCCCCGCCCCCCCCCCGCCCCAGTGGCATTGTCCCCCATCCTACTAAACACAACAGCCACACTCCATGTCTCAGTTTGATCTCCTTCAGCCAACACACTCTTTAGCCACGTAATAGAAAAGTCATTCACTTGGGAGGGTAAGTGCCCTTGATGCATGGGAATGCCTCATCTCTTCCTCTACTAGGCTATCCCTCACCCGCCAAGCTTCCCCATCCATCTCCCCCTGCTGCAGTACAGGTGTTTGTAATTCCTATTACTCTTTTATTGTTTATCCTTTCTATTTGTATACCCCATTTCAATCAAGAGATTTCATTAAGCGTTCATGACTGCCATCCATAAACGGCCAATTTGAGCCACTCCCCCAAACCTATGTTCTTGTAAAGCACTGAAGGCACGGGCATCAATATTGTCCAATTCAATGAAATGAACATCTGAGAAGAAAGCAAGTGAAATTATGTGCTATGTGCTGCGTTTGTCAAATGGAAAATTGCATTTTTTACCTAAAGACAAATGCGGTACAATGGCCATGTCTTGGAAATTTAAATATGTAAGTCATTAGAAGACATAAGCTGAGCATATTTCTAAAAAATAATAATAATTTAAAAAATAATTAATATCAATGCGATTCATCTGGCAGAAGTACAGTTCCCATTAGTCTACTAGCTATGTCTTGACATTTATTTGTATTTTAAATAAAAAACCAGATTAACAAAGTACACTAATAAGCTACTATAAGGTATGCAGATAATGGTGGATTGTTTTCAGTTTTATTTGAGAAATTCTGCACATGAGCACAACAAACAACAAAGAAAATAAAAGCAAAAAATAGAACCTTGCATATTCAACTAAAATACCTAAAGCTAAAACTTTAAAACTAAAAGTGTCTAACTAGACACAAAGAAACACCCAAGTCATGATACAGACCTACATATGGACTCTGACAACCTTTGAAATATGCCACTTTTAACCAGGCAGGCTTTGTAAGCAGTGAGTGAAAAAGCACTGCAGGTGACCACAGAGGTAGGTGTCAAATATTAGGTTACTGAAGTCGCTCCAGTAGCCACTTGAAGCAGTGAGCGGAGTAATTATCTGCAAGCTGTGAAATATGAACTCAAACAAGTGACAGGAACCCTAAAATGCAGCTGTGGGCGAATTTGAAACCTGAGCTAAGACTTCTGCATGTCACTGCCTTGTTTATCTAGACAGGTTAGCTAACGAAAAGTGGTTGACAGTACATGGTTATCCCACCCGCTTTCAGAACCTCATCTCATAATTTACCCATACTCGGTCCTTGACTATTGGTTCTGCTTATATCATCAAAATAAATTAAATGCTGAAAAAGGACAGGCGTAAATTAAGTCTGAATTGTGATATTGCTAAATCTTCATAGCAATATATCTACATTACGGCTTTTGATCCACTTACAAACCACAGCGGTTGTAAATAATGAAATCTTATGAGAGGAATTTCTTTTAGCTTATGGTTTTTCATTCAAAATGTACTAATTCTATATCATAACTAAATTGATTCCATTGACTCAGAGAGGTCAGGAGTGCTGAGAAAAATTCAATAAAACTAATACATATTGTTAAATGGGTTCCCTGAGTGCTACAGCCCATAATAATCACCAACCCCCTGAATTATTTCCAAAGTCCTCATCCAGCCTCAACGACACACGGCGCTCTCCTGCCTGACAGATATCCCTCTCAGCTTTCAAAGGTGCCCACCAAATCCAATATTTCTTATTTATTTCCCCTCTTTTTTTCATTAATACTTGGAGAATCCGCCAGTTCAGTGCTCCATCTGGCTGATCCAGCAGGGCCTGGCCTTTGGAGTTTGGAGCCCTCAAAATCGAAGTCTAGCAGACAGGCGTTTGACGGGCGGGTGTCACTGGACTGGGCCCAGCCTTTTGTTTAATGAATAGAGGGCGCTCCGGTGGATTTCACCTTATGAGGCCAGTTACTTAACAGGAATGGCGTAAAAACTAACGGAACTCAAAAGTTAGACAGAACAGCATCCAAGCCCTTATCGGAGTTGTATTTAGAGGTCTTACGTTAACATAGATCAATCGGTCGGCTTTGGATAACCACAGGTTCTTTTTGTGGATAGTAGATACCAAAAATATCTTACAAAATTATATTTTTTTATAGTATACCTGCAGTACATGACTAAGGTAAAACAGGAAAGCATACGTACAATGGTAATTTACATACTTTATCTTAAAATGGATACATTAGAATTAATCTCCAGGAAAACAAGGACAATCTCATTTAACCAAATAGCCATGTAAGGGTGCACCCAAGCCTCAGTTATAGATGGGAATATGTTTGGACACACACATTACTCTTCCCAAATTAAAGGGACTCGGGGACGTTTTCTGCATCTAGGAGCCTGAGACGGGAGATGTGATTGATTTAAATGATCATAGAGGGACTGTCACTGTGCACCACGCCATGAAATCACGGCGCGGGGCACCATCTGCTTCAATCTTCCACCTGCTGAGTACGAGGTGGTCGGTGGCACAGCATGTACCACGGTGCCCCAAAAAGCACAGAGGCCCCCCCTGAAATAAATGGCGCTTGGGGAGAGGATACTGCGGCGTGTTCAATTAAACATGGACTGCCGGTTGTCCCTCCGGTTGAAGAAGGGCGATAAAAAACGGAGGGGAAGAGAGAACCAGCTCTTTTCACTCCCACTGTGTAGGAAACTCTTCCCCTCACAGGAGGAATCAAATGTCCTGCTGTGGGTTTACCAGCTCTGTGTGGAGAGCGACATGAGACTTAGGAGTCTGTTTTATTAAAGGCATCAGTCTTATTGTTCTGCTCATCAAATGGCAACTCAAGTGCTTTGAACAATACAATGCTTCTTTGGGTGAAAGATCAGTATTTCTTCTGAAAGAGGGTAAGAGATGTTTCATCTGCATATTCCTTTAGGGGGGCGCTTTGCTTTGGTATTTCAAAGATTAGAAATCTAAAATGGTTTGCATTCAACTGTAAAGCACCCATTCAACACTGAATACATAATGTAATTCTGACCTTGTAGGAGGTCACAGATGAACAGTTAGCTTTTAGCTACTGTTTTATTGCTGCTAACTTTCACTCTTATTCCATCCCCCACTCTGTTGTTAGATGCTGCAATGTGTGTGTAAGAAATTAGCAGCGACTGACTTGGAATGGACACCGGGGCCTCGTGCTTGTTTACTGTAAGCAAGATGAGAGACAATAATCCTCATTTTCATGGTCCCTGGGTTAGGCAAGTACAGCCTCACAGTATATATGAGCAAAGAATTTCTTTCACTGACATATCGTGGGATACCTTACAACCTAACTCTAATATCCCATGGGTATGAATACAATAACTAGGGAAATGCCTCAAGAATAAAACTATTTGTACTGTATAAAAAGTAGTACTTCATTTACCATAAGCAATACTATCAAAAAAAGAGCCAAAAACAAAACTCCGTCCAAACTAAACAAGTATTATCCCTCCAGTGACATCAACTCCAGGGATGAAACGAGTGCGAATCTCACAGGCAAAGCAGCAACACAGAACAAATGATTCATGACTGGTTTGTTCTCTGGGGCAGCCTGCTAGGGCACAGAGGGAGATAATGGGCAGAGAGGGGAATAAAGGAGAAGGTGTGCAGGCCTTATCGGAGCTGACTTCATTACCGTCCCCGACTGTGGGGAAAGTGGACCTGGGGAAATGTTTCCAGCAGTGAGCCGGGCACAATCAGACCCCCAGCAAGATGGCAGAGCATGATTAGGGCAGATGCCAAATCCAGAAAGCTGTTTTCAGCCACTACATATACATGCCAACACTGTAGGTCAGCTTAGTACTACACAACAAAACTGCAGATTTAACAAGGACAGTGTTGATTTGGGCCTTAAATAAACACTAACGGAGCTGAGCTAATATTGGCAGGTTTTTTGCGTACAAACTTATAAACAATGCACCTGCCGCAAATTTAATTTGGAACTGAGAGCCCTAAAGCCAGAAGATTGAGATGCTATATATAACCTTCTTACCCTGTAAAACTATTTGCTCAACAACGGGAAGCCTTTACAAAATTATGGTAAGAATACTGAGCACCTGTGCTAATTATTCAAGCTTATGGTAGCACTCTAGGAGTCTCTGATTATGATTTCAGTCTTGTTCAAAAACGCTGTTGGTTCTAGAATGTGTGCCATCACAAACTGCTGCCAGCCATTCTCGATCAGGTATAGTCACGGGGCTTTCAGGAGCGGTCACAGAGCTTATGGGATTCTATGTGACCAATCCCATATTATTGCAGGAAGTACAAGTTGCGTAGGGCTAGCTTAGAGTGTAATAACAGACTAATGTCATCTGAAAGCATTAGGAAATCAGTCTTCAGATCTTCTGTTCCTGTCCATCCACCTGAAAAATGTGCGATGGGCTATATCCTAGGCAAGATTGACGATTATTGTAATCACCGTATCTTAACTTCCAGATGTTTATACCAGGGTATATGTGAAAATCATTATCACCAACACTGTTGGTACCACATTGGCCTTAGATTCTCAGGTACCAGCTATCACAGAAAAAACAGATGTCTTGTGTCTTTTTTTGACCACTTTATCCATAGCTAAAAAATGTATTCTGCTGTACACCCTGCAGAGTGAGGTCAAGGAGAAGTAATTACATTATCATACCAAAAATTATTTCTATAAATATAATTTGCTTCTCTCCTGAGCTTGACTGTTGACTGAACTTCAGATTCTTTTCCCACCAATAACCCCCCAATAATTAAATAATAATGTGATTGACAGTTGTACTGGACTGCAAATATAACTGCACAGCCTACTTCAGTAATTAATTATAATTTGCCTGATATCATTTTTCTTCCCCTGTCTTTCCACAGCTCACATACTCTGACTGAAAAGAAACTGGTTACTCTTTTAACCAGTCTAGACATCAGAGTTCACTTTTTGTCCTCCTGTTTTGCTTGGGATCACTAGACAATGGTGGAGATACACTTTAGGAGATATACTTTATTTTCAAAGAAGTAGCCTCAACACACAGTATGTGTATATAAAACTCTCTTCAATGCACCTCCCCAAAAGTATGCACCTGCAGGAGAAGGATTCAGGTACAGAACAGAAGTTGCCAGGAGTTTTCCTTTGAGGAAGTTGCAGAAGGAACAGGAGCGGGTAAATGAGCTGGTTGAACTGAAGGGTGATTATCAGGGTCAGTGACCAAGGTAGATCAACCCAAAGGCCTCGGTTCCTAATTGCAATCCAAAATTGTCGTCCCGTCACAGAATATGGCCGTGAGGTCCACAAGGGTCTGAAAAACCATGGAGACAGAAACAGAGGACCCAGGGAGCAAGATATTAGCACCTGGTCAGGAGATGAAGGTAATGAGGGGGCCCCAGAACAAAAAGTGAAATGGGAGAATGGGTATAGAAAAAAGCCAAAAGCAGACTAGGTAGTAAAGACTCGGGAGAAAAGAATGCTAAGATTTGATAACTTGTTAAGGCTAACGAAGACTAACAAAGCGAAGGTGTGGTAGTTGCTCTCTCCCATTAATAATCCCAAGTGCTGGCAACCTTTGGCAAACCATTTTCCTGTGGATCAGCACTGCTTCTGTGCTGCAGCCACAGTGGCTGCCTCCATTACAGATCAACCCCATTGAGGGCACTCCTTGTCTAGGTTTACGTTCTGGTTCATTCGATGGATAAAACGCTCTACCTATATGATGTTGTCTTTATTTTTATACATAGTTTTATTATGGCACCAGTTCAGAAAAAGTAATATCGATACAATGCACAAGAGTGTAAGTGTGACTGCAATCACAGTGTGTACATTTCTGTTTGATGTGATCCACAGACCCTGTTTTTCATGCTAATATATAATTCATAAAAAACGTCGACCTTGACCAGGACAAGTGGCTAGAAGATAGATGTATGGATGGATAAACATTATTCACAGTCTTGTTGCTTCCAGCTTGGTTAAAATAAAAAAAATACATTTATGAACAAAAAAACAAGTGGATAAAACAAAAATTGCTACATTGGGTGAAAAGTTGTAGTGAAGCAAAAGAGGAAAAAAGAACACTAAAATACATAATGTTTCATTGTGCATAAGCTGTTAAATTCAATAAACACCTAATCAGATTCAAACTCAGTTTCCACACAGAAACTTTGTTTGACATAACATAAATGTAGCTGACTCAACTTTATCCTCAAAGTTGACCCAACTAACAATATCAAGACAATTGTGTAACTTACACTCAATTCAATTTATTTTCAAGGTGATTCATTTAACAAGTGACAATGTAATAACTTCCACTGTAGAAAACATTCCAAGACAATGGTAGCATATAAATAATACAAAGGGGATGAGAGGGAGACACAGTGTAATATAAAGTGATTTGTACGGCAGTATGTATTAGAGTAGTGCAAAGGGATATTAACAAGAGAGTGAACCAACAGCAAGACATCATATTATCAGTCAGTGGTTGATAGAGGGGCCGGAATTAGAAAACTAACAGAACAACACAGTCTTCACCAGACTGCCAAAAGGTCCTTGACACAAATAAGGTCATGAACCCCTAGATTGCTCTCTCCATTGTTTGAATGTGAAAACATTATTATATAGCTAGAAGATTTTTAGCATTCCATGTCATATTGCAAATATGTACTGGTGTATTAATCATTAAGCATGGGAAAAATAATGTGTTTCACATGGGAAATATTGGACTACAAAAAGAAGTTTTAATCAATTACAACAGTCTGTCAGTCTGATCTGGGCAGCTGGTGCAGATGTGATCCAAATGAATTCGCTTTGCAAACTCATGAACATGTATCATTTAGTGACTTTTCCTTTGGTTTTAGAAAATGTAGACCATTATGAACAAAAAGTTTATTTGACTCAAACAACTCTACAAAAACTGATATGCAAAGGCTTGGGGGGATAAAAAAAAGTTCTATTAGTTAGATCAGCGGGCAGTTTGGTCACAGTAACCCTGTTCGCATTCAGCAAACGTATGTTTGATTACAACATATTATAAATCCATTTTACTTCCAAAAATTTCTCAAGGACTCTAGAATAAAATGGAAGTAAATTAAGAAATATAGCTACAAGCAACATTTATAGTTTCCATGCAAACTTGCGTCAATAGCTGGGTTTACGATTTATTTAAACCGACAGGCTAATCTGGTGCGACACCTGTGCTCAAGGTTTACTGAAGAATGACACACTAAACGGGTCTGGTTATGAATGAGAATTTTTTTTTTAAATAAAAATAGGGGCCCTGGGAAAAAAAATTAATGATTTTTTTGTTATTAAGTAAAGCATATTACATGGATGTTATACTGACACCTTGAGGCTGTCCAATTCAATTGCAGTCTCAACAGCCAGCATGTCATATTCATTAACAGATATAAGTACTCTGAAACTTGAAAGAGACATAATCTTTTATATGTATTTAATTTTGGTTTCCTTCCACTATACATTTTTCCATGTATATCACTGTTTTTTAATGACAAAATTCATGTCTTGCAAAAATTCACAAACTCACAAATTCACACGGATGCAGCGGCCGTATTTTATTTATTTATTTACATTTAAACGTATTGAAGGCAGTAGTAACACAGTATCAGTTAGTGCTTTTTTTTGTAGGGATATAGGTGATGCCAGGGTAACTGATAAGTGCTGTGGAGGGAGGTGGTGGATGTAAAAATGCTAAATGTCTTCAGAGATATGTTTTTGTAAGCAGTTATGCAAATGTCCAATGCACCACATGCATTTTAGAGTGTTGCATCTCATGTGTAATTTTGCATGATAAAATGTCATGAAATAAAATGATTGTCATAGCAACCCCCCTCCACCTAGTTATATGCAAAAAATAGATATATCTTTATGACATTTCTGCTAATGGTTATAAAAATGATTGTTCATGGAAATCATGGATATTTTGGGACCAAATTGTAAAAATTTGCCACAAAAGAAGTATGTCTGCATTATTGTATTATTATACTTTATGTATTATATATGACAAGCAGGTTTGGAGAATAAATCATTGAATTAGTATTTTACATTTTTCTTAATTTCACAATCAGGTGCAACTTCTGATGTTTACTGGCTGATAGCTACAAGTCATCATTGGCTTCAAACCAAGGTTCCCCAATTCCAGTCCAGTAGGACCAGTCTGTGACACAGCTTGCAGGTTTCCCTGCTCAAACACACCTACTAAACCTGGGAATTGGCTGGCGAGCTGAAGGAGGTGTATTTAAGCAGGGAAATCGGCAAACTGTGCTGCAGATTGACCCTCGGGACTGGAATTGATGAACCGTCCCTGAAACCCTCCATCAAGAACTTTAAAACTTTGTAAGAAAAATTGTCCGAATAAGATAACAATGACTTTGAGTTAGATTTAATTGTTATAATAATTAGTTCAATTGTTTAATTAAAAACAAGAAAAATAAGTAGGTAAATAGGTTATATTTTCATTTTAAATTGTATTGAATATTCATTCCAAATATGACTTTTGTGTGGTTATTTTTTCCTTTTTAATTAGTAATGGTTAATTATTTGTCTTTCAATGTTTTGATGCATTGGGTTAAATACTACTGTAGCTATCGTGTTGTTAATGTAATTGATAAATATTGTTTCTTGATTGTTTATTAATTATATTGTAAAACATTAACAATTGTAAGCCAAACAAATAAATAAACAAAATTAATTATTACAAATTTGAACAAGCTTGGGATTGGAATTTTTAAATATAAGAGTGAAAGGACACTCTCCACTTTTTTAGGTACTCATGACTAGTACCAGATAGGACCCGCTTTTGCCTCCAGAACCACTTCAGGCGTGGATGAGTTGTGTGTTCAAAGAAGCCATTCTACACACTGCTGTTGTATTGAGCTGTTATTTTTGCACATGTACCCTTCCTGAGTCAGGTCATTCTCCTCTGACCTCACTCACTGACAAAGTGTGATTGAACACAGGAAATGCCAATGACTGGATTTTTTTGGTCCATCACATCATACTCTGTAAACTCTAGACAATGCAGTGAATGAAAATCCCAGTACGATGGCTGTTGCTGCAATGATGGTACCAACGGTTACGCCTCATCCAAAGGGCATCTTTGCCATTCTAATGCTTAGCCAAACAGGAAGTGAGCCCAGTGATCCTGTCTGCATGCTGTATGTATTCAGCTGCAGCCACAGGATTCAGTGTTTGGAGGAGCAAGTGTAACTAAAAAACTCGCCACTGAACATACATTAATGATGAAATATTATAAACGTATACCATGTTGAACTCCATGTTGATCCATGTGTACGTTTCTGATCTCATTCATTACAGGGTACTAGAGACTGTTATTCATTTTTTGTTAATTTCCTGTGAGTGATTGACCCTTACTATATTGATGTATGTGTGTTGTCTATTTATTAAAGGAGAGAATGTTTTAACAGCTTCTTATGATGTGTGAATGTCAAACATGACCGCAAAGCCCTTGTATCATGCACTTCAGAAAATAAACAGGTAAATCTGAAAAAATATTTGATACTGCAGAGCTGTCTCATTTCTTACAGCTGACACATATACCCCTAGTTCTGCACACACTTTCATAAATTCCTTTTTAAAAATCCATGCAGAATCCAATAAGGCAATCATTTCAAATGGCGTCAAGACAGGACAACAGTGAGCACTGACAAAAACATCGCAGCAACCGCAAAATACATGTGCAATTGAAGGTCAGTCAAAGTTCTGGAGTTATCAAAGCAGAGTTAACCAAAGAAATAGACTTTTATATGAACAACGAACACAAAAATGGGATGCAGCCCCTTTAACGACCTGTGTTTATTTCATGGGTACTGAACTCTAGACGAGATACTGCCGTTTTTTTGTAATTTCAGCCAACAATTGGATTTTAGGTAACATAAGAATGGCCTGCTACTGTATATGAAAAAGAAAGAATTAACTACTAAAATCCCTTGTGACTTTGACAATTGGGAAATCCAAAATTATTTTAAAAATTACATATTTCAATATTCTAAATTCATGTCCTATTCATTTATATTTAATATGATCTCATCCATCCATCTTCCATCCTGGTCAGGGTCAGAGTGGGTCCTGGGCAGAATAGGGTGCAAGGTAAGAGTAAACGCTGGATGGCAAGCCAATCCATCACAGGGGGAAAACACACATAATCACACAGTATGGCCAATTCAGAGACAACCATTAGCCTAACTGCATGTCTTTGGATTGTGGGAGGAAACCCAAATGACACGAGAAGAACATACAACAGAGATGGTCTTTGGGCTCCCCAGCTTCTGAGGCAACAGTACTACCCTCCGAGATGCCAAACAGTAATTCAAAAATAACTGCTATGACTAGCTGTTATGACTAATTGATAGTATGACTAGTTTATGAATGGATTTTGCATACTACTATCAGATACAGATCTTTTGCCAATGAATGTGTTATTGGATAACTCTCATAACTTTAATTTTATTAGTTTTATTTAAAGTTATTATTTATAACATGTATTCCAATATGCAGTAAAACACTGACAATATGTCACTAATATAGTTCTTTGCAAAGTGAATCCATTGGCCTGCTGATAAAGATGATCATAAAGCTATACTGTTTTTAAATAGACACAGTGATACATCCTAGTAACTCATGATTAATCTTCCCTGATCTGTCTATATTGCACAGGGTGCAGTTATGGAGAAGCTGGTGCAATAAACGTCACGCTTAATTTGTCCTTACGCTGAAGCCTACACCACAGGGCTGACTATGTGATCTACCTCTGCAGATCATTCATTGCATCACTGTCTCTATCTCATCGGCTCAGACGACAGGAATTTCTGAATCAGAGGTTGCCCAGACAAAACAAAGTTTCAGCACACCTGCTTCAAGGAATGTATTATATATCATATATATTTCTACTGCAGGTTCTGTAATGGAGCCTAGAGATTCTCCATGGGATCCAGGAATTAAGATCAGTGGAGGACGTATGAAAACTGGCACCCACCACAGCAGATGAATAGGGTCATTGGTAAGGAAGGAAAGAGTACCCAACTGATTCTTTTTGATAGGTGCCCAACATATGCCAATTATTAGGCAGTACAAATTCTTGGGTTTCAGAAGTTTGAGAAGGATATTAAACATGGGAAGGAATGCAGGGATCTACTATGGGTAAACCAAGAGGATGAAAACCTCCAGAGCATCGGACTTAATTAAAAATCTCAGCCCTAGCCAATGGTTCCATGAGATCACATGGCTAGGAAAATGGCAAAAGGCCCAAAAATGTTAAGGATGGGGATGGAGGGCAGAGATATGAGAAACATGCGATTCAGCAGAATGACAAAAGTTCAGCTAAACTCTTCCCAGTTTTAAAGAAATGCATTTAAAACCCCATCACATCTTCACATAAACATGACAAAGAAAGGTGCAAGACTCGATGTGTCAGCAATGTTAGTGTATTAGACGTAGATTATAGTCCTGTCTCTCCATACTGAATACCTATTTATCATACCCTCTGATCGTACATTAGCATACACATGAATACCTATGAGAAAATCAAGGTTGTCTACGCCTCCCACAGATTACTTCTAAAGGAAGTGTGCACTCCTTTCATTAGTTACTTATTATTTATTTATTTATCCCAGCACTTTTATTTTGAGTAATTTATGAAATATCGGAAGGTGCACGTCCAGCAGTGAAGTGCAAGCTGAAGAGCACAGTGCTAAATACAATTAATACATTTCCATAATCCCCTCCATTTTAATTACTTGTCTTTCTATTATCGAAAGAAATTCAGCAGAGACTAAGACGCCAAAGCTGCCCTATTTTCTCTTCTACGTTCTTGCAGTTGGTGATTTTTATAATGATACATATTCATTTTCGTTTGCCTGAGCCAGAACTCTTACGTACATCTGTATCCACCAATGGTAACTATGCACAAAAACGAAAAACTCCAAGAACTGCACTGCTTATGCAATTACACAGAAGCCAATTCTTGTTAAAATGTCTCTGAAGTAGATACTTAAAACAGTAAATAAGATCTTTGTTGAGTCAATCAGTGAAACCAGCTTTTCTGTTTTGGAATATACCATCATTGGCAAATCAACATCATTTATCTTTGTCTACCGCACTCAGATTATTTCTGTAATTAACACTTGTTGTATAATAATACAATAATTAACATCTGTTTTGTGTTTCCCTGTAGCATATGTAGCATATTTTACTGGTAGTTAAAAAAAATTATTCTCTTTTATCTTGCTTCTACTTTTGATTGCTTGATAACCTACCATGTGGATTTTTTTACTTGATTTTATTGTTCCCTTGCTGAGTGCTCTTGGAGAACCTTTTCTGGCACCCTTCAAAGAAAATATCTGGTGAAATGCTAATCTGGACATGCACTTTCCAGTTGTTATGACATTTGTGCAAGGGCAAAGCCCAGTCATGGAGCCCTTCGCTAGACAGGTCGCTTCGTTGTCTCGGAGCGTGCAACGCCTTAGGCAGTGCAAAGCAACAGCGCTTGGGAAGACGTACATCAACTGCATCTGATCTGGTGCCACCATGACTTAGCACAACCTCTGCTGACATTTCTCGGGGCAGAGGTAAATGGGTTGAGGCAAGCTTTAAAAAAAATATTCAAGTTTGTATTGAGCAAATTAAGGCTAATTAGACTTCTCTGCTGCCTGCACTCATTAGAGGAGATGAAGGACATGTCTTGCTGGCAGTAATGTTACTGCAAGCATCATTGACATTTCTTCCCCAAACGAATGTGAAATATTGAAATATATGAATAAGTAAAGATAAGGCAGGCGAGCTTACGTAGTAGGTATTGTTATACAGATAAATCCAGCATGCAGAAGCTGAAACCCCTCAGCTTTGCTCATCATTGATTCAGAGTGTGTTGACAGACACAAGCACAGCCAATAACAAGTATCTTGCTAGATAACTGGATGCAAGCCTTCCCTGGCGATGTGTTACAAGTCACCATGAATAATCTGATTCTCAGTTGATCCTTGACTTAAAAGACAAGCGACAGAGGATACAGCTTTCCCTCCAAACCTAGATTGATGCACACTTCGTTGGGCCTGGATGTGATGTTGCACGATAAGCTGTGAACAGCGGAAAAGAAACACAAAAGACAGCATTATTCAAAATTAATACACTATGAGTCATTCTACCACAACACATTTCCTATTTTTAAGTCGGACAGTACTCAAAAATAGTAGAATTCTGAATACATTTAAATATATTATGTGTTATGAATATATCAATTAGTTCAGAATTAGTGTCTATAAAGCAGTGAAATTGGTTGAAATCCATCTATTATGTGTGGTTATATGTTGAACCTATCAATCCATACTAAATGCTGAATAAACACAGTTAAACTGAATACCAGTACATTTGTTAGGTGAAACTCGATATAAGAACTGGGGTAAAATAATGGAGGTTTATTATGTGCGTCAGTGACCTGTTTCTCATGGAAACAGATGGCAGAGCTTTCACACATTCTGTTGGACCTGAATTCTTCAGAGACCTAGAAGGAACTTTAGACTCCTACCTAGAAATTGTAAGTAAAGACCTGGTGCAGTTATGGACTAAATATTATGCAGCTGATTGAATATGCAGGAGTGATTTTACTGTATCAAAAAAGTGAAATGTGACTTTGGGGTGTAGTCGGGGAATAGGTATTCCTGTAGGAGTGTGTTATGTTATACTTGCCTCTGGCTTATCTTACCCTATCTGTTTCAGTGTCAGCCTTTTCCTCCCAAAGTTGTACCTTGATTGTGTAGGACAGTGTTTCCCAACCCAGTCCTCGGGGACCCCTAGATAGTCCATGTTTTTCCTCCCTCCCAGCTCCCTACTGTGGACTGTCTGGCAGTGAGCTGGGAGGGAGCAAAAATATGGACTATCTGGGTCCTCCCCTTGGACTGGGTTGGGAAACACTGGTGCAGGATTCACCATAAACATGAAATAAGTGTGTGGTTTATTGTGTCAGCCTCTCTGTAATTGAACTGTAAATATTAGCCACTATACTTTAGTCACTCGTCTTTAGATGTAGCTAGCTTTTTGGCGTATAAAAGGAAATTTCATATGAATCTGTAATATCCAAAAGGAATTATTTTGTTCAAATTTATGTGAGCCTATAAAATGAAATAATAACACTACCTGTAATGAATGATAACTATACATATATTTTCTTTTCGGATGTATACAATGCAACATCTACATTGCATGTACAGTGCCAAAAGTTTGGGTACCTTTGCTGGAAACAAGGTTTGCATTATGTTTCATATTATGTTTTTTTTCTGTAAATGCATGAAAAGGAAAACATGCTACAAATTAGAAATTTTTCTCTTGGATTACTCAGAATAGCCACCATTTGCCTTGATAACAGTATCACAAAAACTTTTGGCAGGAAATCATCCAACATCTTTCCAGCCCTGCAGCAGTTCCAAGAGATGGATCTAGAGCACTTGTGTGTTGCTTTGTTTTGACTTTTCTGTCCAATTAGTCTCATACAAGTTCTGTGGGAATGAAGCCTGGAGACTCTGTCTGGTCATTAGTCCTTCACTTTCCTTCTTCACTGAATAGTTCTCCTGTGTTTTTGAGTTATATTTTGGGTTGCTATCTTGCTGGAGAATGAAGGACTGTCCAATCAGCCATAATCCGGAAAGAATGGCATGCCTTTGAAATGTGCCATGATAGCTATGCTGGTTGAGATTGCCATGGATTTGGCAAAGATCACGAACTACTTCACCAACAAAGCAACCCCTGACCATGGAACTCATTTCCTCTCATGATAAGAGATAAGAATTTATAGAATTCATAGATAATTATGGTTTGAAGCCAGTACTATATATATATATATATATATATATAAGTTCTTAGAGGATCCAGGAATGACAATTGATTTCCCACAATTTCCCACTTTTTTCTGTCAATCTCTTCTCTCTCCAAATGACATTGAACCTGTGCTCAGATTGAGGAGTATAATTTTCTCATCCTATCAGCCATCAGGAGAAATCAGCTGTGGCAGGTCATCGGGAGCAGGACAAATGAGGGACCCGTAGTTGAAATTATTCAGATTAATTACCTGCTGAATGTCATATAATGTTATACTCACAATGTATTATACATGTTTTAAGAGTTGACATTTTCTTTATTGTGTCAGAATGACACCACTCCATGGTCTTCATTTTGAGGGTCTCAGATCTGTGGTAGCAGCCACTGACACAATCAGGAAGGATTTACTATTGTCAAGTCCTTATGCCTACTTGTTTTGGGGGAAATAAAAGTTTATTTCTGTAAAATTACGATTCTACAGATGGCTGTAACAGTACATGAAAACATTGCAGAAAATGCTTGTTTCTTCAGCTTTTCTGACCCTCTTGGATTTGCCTGGAATGAAACTTCCTTTGAAAATAATGAGAAATAAAGTACATAGATGTAATGTATTAAGCAGAATCCTGTGAACTAAGTGTTTCATGGCTGTTTATTACGATAGAAAGCTAAGACAGATTCCAAAACTTGAAGTTGTCGAGGAGCAATCAGTCAGAAAAAACAGAATGGGGAATAACAAGACCAAAATCAGAAAGAGGGTGTAGATCAGTAAATAATGAAAATTGCAGGGAGAAACACTCAGTACAGAGAGAACTCACAATAACTCTCAGGGAACAAATGAAGTCAACCAGTATTTAACTGATCATAATGGAATTGTTATACAGGTGGATTTAATAAACCAGTGAGGACCATTAGGGAATGGTGTCTGATTATAGTGGATCCCAGACCCGGGAGCGGACTGGTTTGAGGCTCTGACAATAAGATACAACCTTGACACCTGGTATTACAATGTGGCACTTTTCTCACACCTGCATCTATATACACTTACCTGAGTTCATGGTGTCGGGTCCAAAGTTTGCTGAATATTGCCAAAATTCTGACTGCAATGTTTCTCATTGACTGAAATTCAAGCATTTCTTGATAGGAATCCTCCCATCAATAATTTCAGTTTCATAAATTTATTGGAATCTAACACACATGTGTTAGGTATATTATTAAGCTAATCTCCTTAGCCAACTGGCACCCTGCCCAGGCTATCTGCTACCTTGTGCCCTGTGCTAACTGGGATAGACTCCAGGCCCAATGTGATACCATACTAGATAAGCTGTTGTGGAAGATGGATGGATTTTTGAGTCTATGATATGATATTCGGGGCCAGTTAGGTTCCCTGTCAACTTAACTAAACTAAATTGAGGCCAGAAATGCAATGGGAAGCAATTTTACAAAATGTCAACTTAAAATGCGATGGGAGAGTTCACATTTAAAAATTCATCTTAAAGCATTAGATAAATATGTCTTCTGAGACACAGATGCTATACATAAGATATACTATGTCCTTCCACACTTCTAACCTATAGACTCCCAGAAACACATTTTCCTTTGTAATCCAAGTCATCTGCATGTGTTGTGTGAAGGTATTACATGGCATTGAGTGTGCCAAGCCTCGCAGCTGCATAAATCCCCCTACCTAGCATCTTTTCATAATTCTGCCATGGCTTAATCCACCGCAGGCTATTCCTTATTACATTTGGTTATCTCTGCTTCCACATCATCAGGCTGTTTATCAATAGAATACTTGGTCTCTCATTCTTCCAAGCTCTCTCTTCTGCTTCCTATTCAGGCCCATCAGGTCCCAAAGGCTCTCAGTAACAGATATTCAGAGGAAGTACCCAAAGTTCAGCATGATCTAGTCAGGTGCATTAACCTCTCTCTTGGTGTCATTCTTCCATAAATTGGGTCACTGATGATTGACATCTTCCATTAATTGTCCTTGATGATCATGATACCATTCCTCATAATTGTATTTGTAAAGCACAGTTAATGATTTTATAAATTTATTCATTATTCTCCTGGAATATGATTTGTTTGCCTTGGTTTCTTCTTACTTAATGTGTTCTGTCAGTTTAATGTACTCTGTCAGTTGAACATACATAAATACCGAAACCTATAGACTAAGAACACATCCTCAGTTTGGTCACACGCACACACACACACACACGCGCACACACACACACATGTTTGTATTCATATCTTTGTGGGGACTCTCCGTTCATTTCAATGGGAAACACCCTCATCAACAATGACAACCTTAACCATAAGCAACCAAACAAAATACAAGACTTTTGACACTTTTAGTTTTTTGATTGCAGTCGGAGATTCAGTTTCCCCTTGTGGGGAGTGATAAAAATGGTCACCACAACGTCAAAAGAACAGCTTTTTATCACAATGTGGGGGCATTTAGTCTCCATAATGTAATATATACATGACAGAGCCACCTACACACACATGCACATGCACACACCACAGAGAAGCCAGTTAGCTTAACTGCATGTCTTTGGATGAGAGAAGGAGAGCATCACACAGAGAGTACAGGCAGGATTCAGACCCTCATCGCTGGAGGTGTGGGGGCATCAAGGCCACATGGTGAGCCCACTGTCGAAATCTCTCAGCTCTAACCGTTATTTGACTTAGCCCTTTTCAACAATTTGTCCAGAAATAGATTATTTCATCAAGGTACATCATAAATTTTTTCCTCAGAAGGCTTTACACAAGCACTCTCAGCTTTGATTGTGATAGTAGTATGTATATATTCACAGATAACCACAATGCAGTAGTGAGAGCGGACAGATACACACAGCAGTTTAATAAGCTGTGGTGCCCATATCACCATGAAAAACGGATGGAGCTACTCTGCCTTCTGTCCTGGGCCCTGGGGGAATCGGGAGAATTAATCGTTGCATATTATCCTCACTGATGACTTACATCCATACCTCGGTGCGTGCAATACAAATAGTTCTGCTTTCTTTGTTTTGCAGCATGTGGGCCCAGACATTTGATTATTCTGCTAGGAGTTAAACATCAGCATCATTCATACAGATTTCTCGAGCTCAGACTCCCGCTTCCAGTGTTACCTGGTCCCTTTAACAGCCTTTGCAAGATGCCCTTTTGTAAGCTCTTATCCTTAAACAAAAGAATTGCAAACGGCATTATTTAATGTGACAGAAACGCTCTCTTTGCTGCTCAATCCGCCTACTCCAAGCTTCATAGACCCGTCAATTTAATTATCAAACATTAACCTAAGTGTAAACTTAAAAACCCATAAACGAAAACTCCTACACTCTAATATTGTTGTCAATTGTTAAGGATTTAATGTTAGTTATACATTTGCACTTAGATCTCAATTCTCTGCACAAGAATATGTTGCCTAAAGGTAAAAAATTTCTTGAAGGTTCAGAACCAGAATAACAATGTGTACTGAAGACACAATCGACGGCTCGTTCAGAATGCTGTAGGAGATACTGCAGCTTGAGGAAAAAATCCATCCATCCATCTACCTTCAAAATAACATCCTGGGCAGGGTTGTGGGGACAGAAAAAATACAAATATATTACAATGGACTGATGCTTCACTTTTGATTTTTAAGACAAACTTCAAAACCCATCTTCTAATTTAAAAGGAACAGTGATGCTGAGCTCTTATGCTTATATTAATTTATATTATTATATAACTCATATTAACACACACAAAGCGCTCACACACTCTACAGCCAGAATGATAAAGGCTTTTTTGTGCAATTCCTAGAATAAATAACAGTAGCTGTCACATAACATAAGAAATATTTTCTGGGTCCAAGAATGTAAATCATGAGTGAAGAAATGCTATTTTAGTTCGGCTGTCCCTGGTTAGACATGCTGATGCAGCTTATCATGCTGCTGTCTGTAAGCCTTTGAATGTACCTGTCATATTTTTTACTTGCTTACTGACCTTTTTTTTTGTCCATTTCTCTTCTCTTCCCGTGTCCTTGGGTATAACTTTGAGATCATCAAGCTATCGGAACCGGATCCGAGCCAGCCAGCAGTGGACTGCTTGATTTAGCAGGGGTCTGGCCACACTCACACTGTTCTTTTTGAAATGTATGAGATCCGAAAAGGTGGGGCCACGTGGAGGGATGGGGCGGTGGGGATTCAGAAATAACTTGGCTACAATTTTTTCTTTCCTCGACTTTGGGAATTTTTGTTCTCTCCTCTGTCACCTATGTCTCCATTAACTTTTAATATAATATTAATATTGTTCATTTATCTATAAAACCATGACTGTTTAAATTTAATATCTTGTTACTACTGTATTACTATTTTTTATACTCAGCACTTTGGGGAAATCCGTATTTCAAAGGGCACTTATTAAAATGTGCTGAAATGAGTAAAAATTATACCTCAGTCTTAACAGAATTCCGGAATCCAGATGAACACTGGAGAGCACTGTCATGCCTGACAAATAATGAAAAATTATTATAATGAAATAAACATGTGCAGTGGCATTTAAAACACAGAGTGTGTGAATTTCATTATTGTGCTACGTGACAAATTCTCTCATGACATCCCAAAAATAAGGGCCTTCCAGAAACTTTCTGCAAAGTGTTGATATAAAAAGCAGTCTTATTTCAAAACAGAGGGTTCGTAAGACAAATTGTTTGGTGGATCAAGAGCAAAGGTCAAGGAAAAAATGTCAAGGTGGTACCTGGACCCCGCTTCATCAGTGGCTGAGTTATGCTTTCGACCACGCGATGCACTCGCTCCTGGAGATAACGGCACCTTTATGTATTTCTGCCCAGGAGGCATTTATAAGCTTTTGTCTCAGTTTTGGACTGCAATCTCACACTGTGCCACATGGCATCTCCTCAGCCTTCGAGTAGGAGATAATTTAACAGCCGGGAATTAAAGTGAGTGGGTAGGTAACGATAACGCAGCAACCACAAAGCAAACCTTAAAAGTGAAGTGGCCAGTGAGGAAACGACGGCCAGACACTTGAAGAAGGACTCGTAGCAAATGACTTGACGCAGATGCCTTGTTTGGCCGACGATCAAGGTGAAGCTGACCGTTACGTCGTGGCCACGTTTCTCGGGTTCTGTGGCACGCGACTTTCCCACAGAGCAGCGACAGACCAGCTTGGGAGACTATGGTGGACTCTGTCGGGTCAGGCTGTGCTGGCGATGTCACACGCTGTATTTCCCTGAGGCGCATAACAACCCATCACTCTGCATGAAGAAGCGACACCTCTGCCAAAGCTGGGACATGAAAAACATGCGTCTCGATGTCTGTGTGCAATCTGGATGCAGAGTCTGGATATAAAGTGTTATTTTTTGTTATATCTATATATGTGGACAGCATTGACAGCTGTGTGTGTACAGGCTCACATTCGCACTTGACACTTTTTCTTTGTTAAAGAATACATTTTCCTGAGGTGATGTGTCAGTTTTCTTTTTTCTTTTTTCATGTTTTCTTTGCATCTTCAGCATTTTTCCCCTATATTTAAGTGATTTATTTTCAGGAGCAACAATGTTTTTTATTACTTGTATTTTTTATGTTTTTATATTGTGTTTTTTCAGCATATATACATAAGTTGTTTGGCCTTTCCTGGAGACAACTATGTTTTTAACAACATGCGAGTGACATGAAAAGTTTAAAAAGTTTTGAGATCACTGCAAGGTCATCAGGGACAAAAAGACACAAGCTTCCCTTTAAACACACACAAGGTTTCCAACGAAACAGGAGGAGATGCTTTTGCACTGAAGTATAATGTAACGTAAAACATGCTGCAAGCGACAGGGAATTTCAGCCACATCCTTTGTCGGTGCCCTTAGCAAGTTTCACTGCCAGCAGGGCCAAGGCTGGGAGGGGGGGAGGCACTCTCTCAGAAGACACTGCTCTAGGCGGCCGCATAGCTCACTTGATAGGTTGAAGGTCACTTGTGGTCTTTAAGACAGCGTTTCTCAAACTGGTCCTTGGGGACCCCCAGAGAGTCTACGTTTTTTTTCAAGAATATGGACTGTCTGGGATGGAGCTAGGAAGAAGCAAAAATGTGAACAGTCTGGAGGACTGGGTTGAGAAGTACCATTTTAAGAAATTTAACATATATTACTACATATATTTTTAAATGCCAATAGGAATATTTTAAAACTTGCCTGTCCCAGTATCCTTGGGGAGGTAGACCAAGAAACCCTGGCTTATGTTGAAGATGCTACACAGACAAGCAATGCGGGGCACAATCAAGCAAGTGGACGCCGCTTTCAAAGTGGGTGTTCTTATTGACCAGGCGTTGATGTCATTCAGCTGTTCAGCTGCTGCTCTGTATCTTGGATTTGCCATTGCAACACTTAAAGTAGGTTTTATGTAACATAATAACATGTCGGGAAGACTAAGCCATTACATCGTACTATATGATTTTAAAGTTCAGATGAAGTTTTAAGCTCGCTGTATTTTTGTCTAGTCTAGCTCTACTAAAATGTCAGGATTTTGATTGCAGCACTTGTTTTCTTAAACTGAACAAGAGATTTCTTGTGTTATGCCAAAATATCCTGTGTGAATTGTGGTGCACCTGGTATTCAAACTATATTATAAGTACATAAATTTGAAGTCTGCTGCATTATTGGGCAGAACCCGACCCCCATTTCAGAAGGGTTGGACTGTACTTTTAATAGGTACTGCAGATATACAAGTTTTTTCATAGCAAATTATCTTACTAGGGAGAAACTGAGGACATAACATATTAACATTACATACAATTCCTCAGCCCAATCGTACTAGATCTTTCCGACATATTCTTTTTTACACAAAAAACCCAGATAGAAGAAGAGACCATGAAGTTCTTGGAGCCTGTTCAGATTTCTTGATTATTTTTGTTCCCACTAGCTACTTTTGTTCCATACTCTGACAAATGATCATCTTTGATTTTTGGAAGTTTCACCAAATGTCTGTTTTCACAAATGACACATATAATTTTGAAATTCAAATGCTGTTTTAAAGTTCAAGGTGTCCTACCCAATATGTAAAATAATACAAAGTGCTTATGGGAGCAAGATATACATCAGTAACCTCACTGATGACATATAGCAAAAGTGCAAAAATATTGAATGGTTCCAATATGACAGCAATATTACATAGATCCTGGACGTTTCCCCCAGTTACACATAATTCTGGTGGACAACTTACAAATATCTTTCACAATAGCTAAATAGGACAGACCAACATGCATGAGTTTGCATGCATGCAATTGAAAAATTGCTTTAGAACTGATATAACTCAAATCATTGGCTGACTACCAATTGCACAGGAAACACTGTGTCATGTAACTATTTGGGATTTGTCAGGCTGAGGGCTGGCCCCCAAATTTTATTGGTCTATATAAATGGGAAAAATTTAAGAGGTTCTTCGCTGTCACATAATTATTGAAATCGACAGCCCAAATAACAATGCACAAGTCACAGATATACACATATAAACTAATGTCTGGCAGCTTCCTCGATATAGAAAAATCCCAGCAAATAAGATTTGACAACAGGCAAAGCTACCTTCTTGATAGCATAAATAGAAAATGTATAATATCTGAAACCTCATACATTTACTAATATTGATTGATTGAATGTTGATGGTGCGGCACAGTGGCCCAGTAGGTAGCACTGACACGTCACACATCCGAGATTGACATTAGAAGCCAACTCCACTCCAACCTCCACTCTTCTATCCATGCCATTAGGCTGATTAGCATTTTTGTATTATGTGTAGTGTGTGGTTGTGTGTGTCTATGTGTCCTAAAATGGTGCATCATCCGGGTAATTATATCAGCCTTATGATACCCCCCCCCCCGCCACCCCCACGCATGTGTCATTAGTAGGATCATCACTGTCTTCATTTAAATTCCTGTTTTTAGGCCACACCTGTAACTTTTGTCTAGTTATAAATTGTCATGTTTCCATCACTGCCAAGATAATTGTGTCCATGCAATACGAGGCAACAATCAATGAACAGAATTCCATGACGATTCTGACATTTGTACTTGTTTCAGCTCCAGCTGCTCTTCAATGAACTACTTAGGATCAGCTGTGCTGATGTACGGGAAAACGAATCTGCTGTTTTTGCTTCCCTGTTATGCCATTTCTGCCCATTTATTTGCGTGTTTAGTCTTTGGCCGTAGTGCTGATTCGCTCCATCCGTGGGGTCCCAGCTAGTTTGCCATCCCTATGTTTACAGCCACCATAGCATAAATACTAAATGCTCTTTATGAAATGTCGTCAGTGAACTGCATTTCTTTTTTTTTTCCAAAACCTGAGACTGATTTTTCCCTGTATTACTTATTGATTTTCCATTTTATTAATATCTTAATAACAAAACTTTTACACTAACTTCTACAAAACAATTGAGTAAAGAAAATGATAATCTGGAATAAACTGGCAAATGCAAAGCAAAGGACATCAGTCAGTGATTGCTGGGTGGTTGACTTCATTTCAGAAAATGATCAGATACGTAATGTTGAACCTGCCAAATTTATGAAAAGCCTGCACAGATGTGCTTACATTCTTACAGTTCTTCATGGAATTTTGACAAGCTATTTTTTCCCATTCCTCAGGGAAGTCTGTCCTGGATTTTTCCTCAGTAAATGAACATTAACTTTTTAGGCACACTTTTCCAGCATTCTGTATTCATAACATTTTACCTACAACAGCTGTGTTTTTTTGTTTATCTTTTGATCCACTGCAGTCAGGAGCAGCAAGCGAGAATATATCTGTATATGTATAGCGTAACCCTGAATGGATCGTGACTTGAAGTGAAATTTTCGTCAATGACAAGATGTATAGTAATGGAATACCAACTGAGTATATGAGAAAAAAGCAAGCTTAGACGAATTTAAGTCACATCACCGAGAGAAGGGGGGCACATTGGCCTCACTCCAGCAGCGACGGGGTTCAAATCCCGCCTCTGGGATGTGTCTGTGCAGATTGCATCTTCTCCTCATATTGCGCAGGTTTCCTTTGGGTACTGTGGTTTCTTACCACAGGCCAAAGGCATGCAGGCTTTTTGACACCCCCTCCCACCCCACCTGGTTGGCAAAACATACCGAGGGCGCTCTCGCCCCTAGGGGGC
This sequence comes from Mormyrops attenuatus, assembly GCA_026777985.1. Taxonomy (NCBI): domain Eukaryota; kingdom Metazoa; phylum Chordata; class Actinopteri; order Osteoglossiformes; family Mormyridae; genus Mormyrops; species Mormyrops attenuatus. The sequence continues at coordinate 3,976,427 of JAODKC010000130.1, read as the reverse complement.
AGTGAACAGCTCAGCGGGCTAAGCCTCTGCACTTGTGATCGGGGATTGCTGGCATGAGCCTCGGCGGAATAGTCACATGTCCATGGGCCCTTGAGCAAGGCTTTAACCCCCCTGCCCCAGGGGCACTGCACGCTGGCTGACCCTATGCTGTGACCCCCAAGCTTGCTCTCACCTGTACGTGTGTCTCATGCAGAGCAAGATGGGGTAGGTGAAGAGAGATTTTCCCCATTAGGATTAATGAAGTATCTCTGTTCTGTAACTTCCCAGATTGATTTCTTTGTAAGAGTAGCTCTCACTATAATACAGATTGGAGACAGAGTGTGAGTGTGTATGAACCCTGCAAAGAACTGTCATCCATTCCAGGGTGTTCCCCAGCCTTGTACCCTATGCTACCTGGCATAGGTTGCTGGATCCCTGCACCTATAATAGGGATAAAGGGTAGCAGGATGGATGGATGGATAGATGGATGGACGGATGGCTCACAGTAAAAAAGAAATATGTGTCCCTATCAAGACATTCTATGCTAATGTCACAGAAGACGAGATCATACTAAATCAGAATTTGTTTATTTATCGCCAAGTACTTTTACATCCCAGGAATTTACTTTGGGGTGTCATGCATAACAAACAAGGACAACCAATATAATAAATTATGTCCATAAATAAAATAATGGGGCAAGTGAGGCTATTGTGGCAGCAAACTGATTACATCCCATTTCATTAGTAGCTAAAATAATGCGACAGGAATGACTGCTGAAAGTCACGTTCCATCATCTGAAAAGATCTCAGCATCTTTTCAGCATCAACATCTACTTGGCTTCTTACTTTATACATATATGCAATTTAGCATGAAAACCGAAATGAGTTATGAAAAGCTAAATTCTTTTTACTGAATTTCTAGTTTTACATGAAAATATATGCTGCCAGAGATGGCTGCTTATTTTCGATATTTGCCAATTAACATTTATCAGCATGTAGAACACGGATTCGGTGCCTGACTCAGACGGTATGCTTGGCTAAAGCGAGAGGATTTGAGTAGGAACAGGTTTTGACTGGTCACTCTTATCTGGGTTTCCAATCCCAGCCTCTGGAGCCTGTCTGTCACCTCCCACGGTTTCCTGGGTGATACTCTTGATAGAAAGGCTATGCAAGACATCTACTGTCTGAAGAAGCATGCTGGTTGCACTGGCTTTCTCTGTATTTGTGCTCTCTGTGTGATATCTTTGTGCTCTGAGGATCCATCCGATGTGATTATAGGAACACCATGTATGAGATGAGCATCACAAATCCTTCGGAACCAGGGAGTCAGTTGTCAGAGATGTGTAGATTTTTATTTATTATTATATTTGTTTCCTGAATAAAATATATGGTACTGTTTGGCTTTCCACCATATCAAATTGAATCACTGCCATTTTGTTCATTTCCCATGGTTGTTAAAGCTCATATATCAAAATCTAAAAAAATGGTTTTAAACATATAAGCTTCTTTTTAAAATTATTTTGGATATGTTCTTGTTAAATGTATTCATTGTGGCACCATGCCCTTGAGGATCTCGACATATCATGAAATCTCAAGATATATAATACAAAGACCTAATTCAAGCAGACTTGTCTGAATTGACTGAAAATCACTTATCTACTACTCATATTATAGCAATGATATTGAGAAGATCCATCAAAGTACTGTTAGCGCCATTGTACAAGTTTACTTATGTAAAAGTAGCTCATATTGTTATACGTGATCACACTGCGTGATGTGAATGACGTACAGATTTATTTCCACTCTCATGCAGCTGTAAAACGTTTTACAATTGTTTCATGATGCTGATCTGCAGAATCCAGCCATCAATATTCCATCCATCTTCTGTAATCACCTACATGTATGTAATACTGGGTCATGATGAGCCTGGAACCTGTCCCAAACAGTGCAGGGCCCAAAGCTGGGGTGCCCCGATTGAGTCGCCAGGCAATAGCAGGACACGCATTCACACCCTATGAGCAATTCAGAGACAGCAGTCAAGTCAAGTCATGTCGATATTGTTGTCATACCAATCATATACAGGTATATAGTTGCAGAAAATAGTGTTCTGCCAGAACCGTTGTGCAAACATACAAACAGCAAGTAACAACGGGAGGGTTTCACAATACTTAAAGCGCAGAAGCATTAGACAATGCGAAGCGGGTGCTGGACTTAATGCAGTGTGCATGTAGAAAATAAATAACCCAGGAGCATAAAATGTTGGAATAAATATAGTGTGTTGATTACCAATAAATCAATAAATAGATAAATAATGATAATAAGTTAAAGTGAGTAGTTCCAACTGAGGGGGAGTGAGTATTTAGTTTGCTCTGCCCCATGGTAGAAACTCACCTTAATGAAATGCTTTTGGCCTGCGGGAGGAAATTCCACATACTCAGTACTCCGTATAAGGACTTTGCTATCATTAACTGTTACATTTATTACGCATAACGAATTGAGAAAATAGTTTTTTTTTTAGTTTTGTTATCCCCTGACAGAAGAGATTAACTAGCGACCAATTACCATGAACAGGTCAAGGTGAGTTCAGAGTTATGTTTATTAATATGAAGGACATGTACATAAACATTCTCCCGACTTCTTTACAGAGCTAGCATTCAATGATTTTATTAAAAAAAAATAAAAAGCATGAAATGGTTGGATAATTTGAATGATTCACCACAACAGTTTAATTTGTTGCTATATTAATAATAATGAAATTTTCGCGTTCACACATTCTTAATCCTCCTCTTCCAAGTTGCTGATGGTTTGTATACTCCAAAACATAATTCTGATAGAATATGTGAAGTTGTTTTTTCCCCTCATGATGCCAACAAAATAAATAAAAGCATGAAGAATGAAACTTATAAGCCCTGCTGTTGTGATGTGTGACTTAGGTGGGAGGAATTGCTAGTTGCTGTTGCCAGGAGAAACAAATTTCACTGTTCATGCAGGGAATAAACAGACCTAAAATCTCGGCACGCACATGAAAATGTTCCGTTTACCACAAACGGGTCCTTGTGGATCTGTCGAACTGCATGAACTGCTACTAAGGCGTAAATGTATTCTGTTTTAGATCAAGACGCTCTTTTGATAAAGAAGAAAATGCTTTGCTTCTCACTCAAGATCAGCTGTGTAACATGAGAGACTCAGTGAAAACCAAGAGAAGCTGGGGTATCCCCATCAAAGGCCATTTTCTCATTTATGTTCAGAGTGGACACTATGAACTGATGTTTTCCTTCCCGTCAGGATTCACAACCAGTTGGATAGAATGTCCTTTTTGTGAGATTTTTATTCTGCCTGGTGATAAATTATTATATTAACTAAGGAACTATGGAAAATAATTCAGAAAGCAGGAAATTTAGGGTTCATTCATCATCGAAAGAATTTGAATTTTCCATCAATACTTCAAAATGCTGGAATGGTCTTGCTTTTTAAAATACCATATGCCTCAGTATAGTGTCTGGACAGTATGACCAATTACATATGTGGTTACTGTATATCTGACCCTCCTCATATAGCTGCCCATCATAACTGCTTCAGCAACAACAGCTATTCTTCCTCTACTCTTTCGTTGTTGACCGCTGATCTGTGAAAGTCTGCACTGCCACCTACTGGAAATACTTAATCAATTATCTTGCACATGCGTGGTCGATGCGCATAGGCACCTACAGTTTCCACTAGACATAAAAGTCTGAGCTACATGCAAACCAACCGCAGCCGTCTGCGGCAACCCCTGCAGACGAAATTTATGTCACTTCCCCTCGTCCGCAACCAAAAGTGCACGCATAAAAATTAAGTATGACTTGGCCTTTGGGTCGGCAATGTAATGTATACACAATAAAACATTTTCAACGTCCTTATCCAATGAGGGACTTAGTGATGTGATGTTAACATGAGGTAGCCAGCATGCTGCACAGGATGACACATCTATGGTCACACAAAATGAGCCATTTAGTCATCGGTTTGCTTAGACGAACCTTTGGATTGTGGGAAGAAACAGAAATATCTGGAGGTCACTTTTGACAAAGAGGCAGTACATAGAAAAAATATATATTTTTTGAGGTGAAGTGTGGATTGCAAAATAACTTCTGCTGTGCAAATTATCTGCAGTAACTGAAGGATGGAAAACTGGGTCAAAATGAGAAAATTGCAAATACAGCGAAGTCTTCTGGCATAGAGCATTCTGCATTCAGATACGTGTCGCATACATCTGTGTTGGTGAGACCAGCATTAGCCTTCGCATCTCCAAAAGCTCATAAGAGCATGAGACGTGAGGCGGCTTATGTGAATTTCAAGATAAGATTAGACACCATTGTATTACTGATAGCTACACGTCTTGGACGCTGAAATGAGGTTGTACTGAGATGGCTCTCATGGGGACCTGAGACCGTATGTGCTAAACTTTCTCATTTCAATTTAAATACTACTGGAGTTAAGCAATTCTTTTTTAAATTTCACTTTAAACAGATCATTAAACTGCTTTTATCTTCTCACACCAAAGCATATAAGGGGGGTATCCCATCTAATTTCAGCAGTTTTTGCATGTTGCATTTGGCAGAATTCCTCTTGTCCCGCTTTTTCTCTTTTTTTAATTAGTTGGCAGCCATTAAATCTGAACAAAAAATGCACCGTTCAAATGACTAAACTTATTAAACAGCTGCACCATCTGTCTTATGTTACTTAAAGTTAAAGCTATATTAGTGTTTGTACGTGGTTTGTACATGGTACAAAATTGTGAAGATAAAATACTCCAGAGCAAAAATGGATCACTCTATAACGCATCACTTATTCATCTGTGATTGCTTTTGCCTGTGCTCAGTTAACACATTGACCAGCTTTTACTTTAGGCTGGGCAGCATATTTCTCTCCGACATGGGGGGTGGGTGATTCAGGGTGTGCTAGTCTCGCTAAATGGTTTTAGAACTCAGCATTCCCATGAGATGCATTTTGAAGGTTCAGACATACAGTTTCTTTTCTTTCAAAGACAACCTTGTACAGATAAATGTATTTTTTGTTTGTCTGCCTTGGCGCAGCAGAGATTTCACACCTGTCAAAATGAACTATAAAATTAACTGAAATACCCCAGTCAATAAAGAAGGTGTGAAATTCACCCCAGGTAAGAATCTAAGTTATAAAGGGTATCTTTTCAGGTTTCTTTTTTCCTTTGGGGGACACTACTGCATATAAAGTTAGTTGGTAACACTGAAGATTTTTAGGCAAATTCGTTTAATCTAATGAGTAGAGTTCATGCTAAGATAAAGTATATTAAGCATATTTATCAACAGAGTTGCCTCAATTATTTAAGATTCCCACTGATAGCTTATTATCAGTGAAATCCTACCCAATTGTGACACTTCAGACTCATTGCTTAGCAAGCTAGTTACATATTTCAAAGATCACTGGCAGACAGTTCTGTTTTAACAACCATTTTAAAGTATCAACGGTAAAACAATTTCCAGTGATAAGCTATTTCAGCAGGTGTTGATTACCCAACTAAATGTCATTTCAGAATTATATATATGGCATGTGGGTTAAAATAGTGTGGAGACCATAATAAAAAAGTATGGTATAGGTGGCATTTACATTCTAAATGCCTTTTAAAAAACATCGTTTTTGACGTTGCATATCCAGTGCGGGGTTGTGGTGATGATGGAGTCTCACCCTGGAAGCATGAGGATACGAGGCAGGAGACACTCACAGTGGGATGCAGGGCACCACGCAACACAAAGAAATCACTAACTACACGACGTGGGTGCACAACATGTGCAACCATGCACTCCACTCACACACATACACACACAGCATTGAACTGTCAACCCTGCGGACGGAAGCACCCACATTGCCTGGAAATTGTTTTGGTTTTGTGCAAATAATGAAGCTAATGGACATGCTAGCCAATCTACTTTTTAGAGGGCAACCAAAACTGAACAACTACTAGAGATTTTCATCTCTAGTCTTTCTGTGTACATTGGTCAACCATCATTGTGCTGCAGATTGAAGACAAATCTGTACGTTTTGGATTTTTTTTTTTTTTTTGCAAGATTTCCTGGATGTGTGTGTTTATTTTGATATGACAGCTAATAGGAAATATATTTCATTTATTCTGTTCCCTAAAATAACAGTACCAAATTTAATTATAAGCATTTGATTATTAAATTAAATTACATAATTGAAAGCCTTAAGTGAATAAATGACTGAATGACTGATTAACCATAATGAAGTTGTACTGTTTGATGTGCACAAATTAAGCAAATCAAGTAGAGACACGCACAGCATTTTATTTGCATAAATATACCTGTAAAGGATTTGTAGCTTATAAATGACAGAAGGCGCAGGGCAGACAACACATTCTAATCTTGAAAATTAAGAGCTCATTAGAAAACAAAGCTGGGATAAAAACAAACCCCTTAAGATCAGGACCCAAGTCTTACATTCAATGCCGCCCCCCAAAGTAAGGCAAGTTATTGAACTTCTTTTCTACTTGTTTATAAAGAATAACAAAATCATAACACATTCTCCTCCCTTTCTTCTTTCCCTCCATGAGTTCACTTCTTGTCCCCATTTCTGGCCGTTACCATTATTAGTCAATATGGACGAGCAATAATAAGGAAACACACACACACATACTGCATTGACAATTTTCCCCAAATCACACAAATGGCACAACACGCAGCTGACACCTTAAATGGGCTACCCTGTGCGCCTAAATAAATAAAACAGACTTTGCTATTTCAGTAAGGAAGTATTCCCCAGGCCTTTAGCTGTCAGCAATACCACTCCCAGTCATCTGCAGCTATCAGGAGGGAAGATAATAAGCTACATAAAAGGCAGCAGATGTAGACGAAGATGCAAAAAAAAAAAAAAAACTAGGATGCCAGATAGAAAAGAGAGTTTTGCTCCGCCACTGTGCTGGTCCCAAATGTTTGGGTCCGCTGTCACCTTTCTTGCTGTTTACCCCATCTTTCTGCAGTCCCCATCCCCTTACAGCTTTCGTCCATCGCCGCAGGATCACATCCCATAATGCCAGCCAGGGCGGCTTTACCCCTCAGGTAGAGAACAATCACAGGCTCACACCAGCTTTGTTGCCGAATATATTTGCATTCATTAACTGAGAGTTCTGAGCCTTGCAGCAAATTGGTTACGCAGTTTCCCTTTTCCATGCAGTACAGGAGAGGCGCTATGGGTGCGTCGTGGGCTCATGAAATTAATGACGAAACCACCCTAAATTTGGCAACTGCCAAAACTAACATGAACATGAATGCAAAAGAGTTTCACTGTCCAGCTTGGTTCAGCCTGGATTTCCATTTGACTAGGAACAATCATTGCATTTCAGAACCTTTACATTAAACATACACAATCAACATGAATAAGTAAACAGCGTGTTGGATTCCACTGGATAACAACAAAGGACGGAAACACTTCTGCAGGCATTCCACAGTCAAATTGAGATTTGAAAATAGGGTAACTAAGAATCAATGGTATTCACTGGGTTTTACTCACTGGCAGAGTGGAAATTGGATTATGGGTAGCCTGTCAGGTAATAAAAATGTAAAAGTGTTTCTTGTTAACGTCTAGTAAAAACATAGCTTAGCTTCAATAGTCTATACAAAATGTGGCGACGCAAGCGGTAAGTGTTTAACAAGTCGGATCAAATACACACAATTTGAATTTGTCTGCAAGCCCATGTTTGGGATCAGTCATAAGCCTGGGTGCAAATGTTTAGGCAAGCACAGAGTGAGCTGAAAATGTAGCTTATTGTGGAAGGTGACATCATCTTTTCGCTCCGTGAGCAATGCAGGCAAAGTGGTTTTAATGGAAGGCTATCTACTTATTTAGCTACAGTTCCACTTCAGTTCAGTTCAGTTCATTTTCATATAGCATTCTTCTCCACATAGTTGGCCTGAAGTACCCCACAAAGATTAAGCCCTGTCATAGCAAATGGATTTCGATTTGAAAACACATTAATTAAGAACAGCGCCATGTTCTCTGATTTTAAAAGCCAGAAGACAATAATGGATGTGAAGGTAACACACCTCTGCTTATGAGTTATTTAGGTATTTAACAGTCATCATTGCCTTTGTTAAACAGTTTGATGAACATTTATATATTTAATTTTCAGATTTTCAAATGCAATCAGCAGCTAATATTTCACATTAAATCATTTCCATGCTTATGTTTGCAAAGAGAGATTTAATGCATGTTAATCATGGTATATTAACAAAAAAAATAGCGCTTAAACTTTTTACAGTAACAAATATATTTTATTTCAATTTATCCATCTTCTATAAGTGATTACCTAGGGAATTTCATTGATATATTTTATTTTCATTAAAATGCATTTAAAAGACAGAGCCTGGACAATATGTTAAGCTAGTTTTGTATGTGTACCAAGTTTAACATAAAGTGCAGAACGTAATGCTAATGCTAATCACAAACATTTTACATCATTACATCCAGTTTTGGACATTGTCTATACTTTTCATTCCACATGTATACTACATGGACAGAAGTACTGGGACCCCTGGCCATTACACCTACAGAAGCTTTCATGATATCCCATTCTAAATCCATAGTCATGAATGTGGAGCTGGTTCCCCCTTTGCAGCTATAACAGCTGCCACTCTTCTGTGAAGGCTTTCCATAAGATTTTGGAGTGTCTGTGGGAATTTTTGCTCATTCATCCAGAAGAGCATTTCTGAGGTCAGGCACTGATGTTGGGCTTGAAGGCCTGGCTCACAATCTCCGTTCCAGTTCATCCCAAAGGTGTTTGATGGGGTCAGTGCTATGTGCGGGCCAGTCAAGTTCTTCCACAGCAAACCGTGTTTTTACGGAATTTGCTTTGTGCACACAATCATGCTGGAGCACTGCAAACCAGTGCTACATGTCCAACAAAAGTGTCTGATCTTCCAAATACTCTTCTGGATGAATGGTAAAACTATGGACTTAGCATGGGATGTCGTAAAAGTTCCCATAGGTGTAATGGCAGGTGTCCCAATACGTTTATCCACACAGTGTATATAATGGGCTCTGGGACCATTACAAAAGATAGCATTTTTACTGTTAAACTTATTTAATTACTGTTTGTTAAACTGAAGGGAATATGTTTGAGAGTTAACAGTACAAATGATTTTTACATCATCGTTTTCTGTTTGAACCTTAAAATGACAACATTGAAAAGTATGACCACTTAAAGGAACAATTTAAAGAAAACCAGGTTAATGCTCAAAAAATGTGCAATTGTAGAAAAAACAAAACGCTTTTTAATATGCCAGAAATCACTTGCCTATTACCAGTCCCCAGTTTCCTTTCTCTGAAGAGTTTGCCAACTATATTGCACAAGAATTTCTGAGGCTACAATACAGCCTAGGTGCAGATCAGGCATCCACCCTTCTGTTAATCGACATCCAGTTTCCACTTGTGTGGCGAGTTAGACCCAGTTGCTGTATTTCTGCGGGTTACTTTTCAAATGCATTCAGCACTATGTTGCTGAAGGTATTATTCAAGAATCTTTCAGTGACTCCCTTAAAACGTACAGCTGAAAGTACAAACTGGTTCAGATTCCCCTTAATTACATCGACAACATGTGTGCCTTTAACAAACCTCCATTATAGAATATGCAGGTCCATTCAGATCTTGATTACATAGTCTCTGGTGTAATGCAGCGCGAACCAAGTACCGGAACATATTAATTTTATCTGAACATTAATTAATCACTCCAGGTCACTTTATTTTTCATGTGTGATTCAGCCAAAGGCAGCGTTTACCATTTGATATTCTGATGTACTAAAGTAAGAGAGATCATACGACACACATTCCCTCTCTAACACTGACTTTGCTGGGCTATTCTCAGAAAGGCAAGTGAGTGGACGGGGTAATGTAGCATAAATTTCATTGCACATACTGATGTTTCAATTGTTAAGGTACTAAGTCCTCTGAAAATGAAAAGATCCTTTATTTGCCATTTGCACAGGTATATGTATTATGGAATGCTTCTCTTTGCCTACCCCGTCTTGCTCTCCATGAGACACACAGATTAGAGCAAGCTTGGAGCCAGCATGCAGTGCCCCTGCGGCTGGGGGTTAAGGGCCTTGCTCAAGGGCCCATGGACATGTGACTACTCTGCTGAGGCTCGAACCGGTGACCTTCTGATCACAGACACTTAGCCCACCGAGCCACACACACCAGCCTTGCAAATATATCATATGTGTAGGCCTGTGCTCCATTTTTCACAACAGAGGTCAGGTACTTTAGTACCTAGACACCCTGAAAGGTTTGGGCAACCATATTAATTTATGAACTTCGTTTTAAACTGATCTTGGAGTAACAGCTGGCTTGTACTGCAGCTGTCGCACAGAGTGAGAGGCTTTGAAAATGCATGGCTGACTGATCATCTCTTACCAGCCATTTTTGTCACCATATTTTGGACACGTCTCCTCATGGTTTCTGTTAATGAAAAAATTTTGTTGGCCAGAAAAATTGTTCCATCGTTTCTTCTCCTCTTACGATTTTCTCACCTCACCTCCTCCTACAGTCTGAGATACTTGCCCAGTAAAATGAATTTGGCGATTGGGGAATTGTGTTAAATGATTAACCATGATGAAAAAAAAAGGAAAAAAAATAAATGCATAAAAAAAAACTCAAAAGCTTATACCGATGGTAGCTGCTTAGTAGTGAACGTTTAAAATGCATTTCATGCACTTTTTCGACACGCTGCTGCATAACTTCCAAAATAACTTTTAATTATACAAACAGAACTTTCTGAATCAAAACCTTTGGCTTCAGACTGTGTTAAGTTATTCCTGACATTCATTTGTGGAAATTGCAACCAAAACAAACAAAAAGCTTTTTTTCTGGAGAATAAAGAAAAAAAAATAAATGAGTAAATATGATATTTTCAGGTCATCCAACCATATATGGGAAGCCCCCGCATGTTGCATAAGCTCAGTCCAGGGTGTTTGCACATGTACCCAACCATACAAAAATAAATAGTACAAAAATGTTCACATTCCTTTTCTGCCATATAAGATCTCTCTTCAATAAATTGCATCATCCAGTGAAGGCTAATGATTAAAAAAAAAAAGTCTTGTTAACATAATGCACAGAGGCTGAGCATAAATTCCCCTAATTGATTACAAATTAGTTCTCTCATTTGAGCTACATTAGTTTGTTCCAAATCACATAATTAAAAATAATTTTAAGGTTAATGGAAAGAATTAATAAAGCATACGTATACAACTAATTGTACTTCTCGTTAATGTTTGGAAATAAACAATGTGCTATGCAGTACTGACATTTTTCTCCTAATAATTACACTTTTTCAGAATTCTAAAAACGTGTATTTTCCCGATGCGATTCATTTGTATTGCAATTCTAAGTGCCCTAATGCTAATGACTTGCAGCAAGTGTACAGATTGCTACTTAAGGTGATGTCTCACGTCTTGAAATGAGACGATCAGCAAATTTGTTCCCTCCTTTCTAATAGTTGGCGAGTGACTAGCAGCTCATTGAACTGACGCATTAGTTCAATTCTTTAATCTGATATAGTTTAGGCCACAGTTGTCTTTTACTTTCACCTGATAATTTGAATGTCAGCTTGAACTGAGCTACAATCTGAATGCCAAAAACATTATTATTAAAATAACTTTGTAATCTTAGGCAAAAGCCTCACTCAAAATATCTTCAAGATCACCACCTTGAAACACATATCAAACTCGCACGAATTCAGCGCTAAAAAGGTACGTCGGGTCAGGTCAGCCGATCATCAGATACACTAATCATTATCACACGTAGTGCTGAAAATTCCCCTGAACGACTTTGCAGAGGAAAGGGGACTATGCATTACACACTAACACATGCATGAAGGAACAGTTTAATGCACACAGTTTTGTCAACCAACACAAAAGGTGAAAAAAGCAATAATGGAGAATGGCAGTATTTGGTGAAAACACTTTTTTTTTTTAATACAAGATCAACATACAGTGTCTAGTGGTATAAATAAAACAATGCTATTAAAAACAGTGAAAAGAAATGCATCTTGCATTATTGTTTAATTAAGCATTTATTTAACCTCCCCCCTTCGTAAGGTTTAGGTTGCCACGGCAATGGACAATTGTCAGGTTTCCAGCGTGCAAACTTTTTTCTGTTTGCTCTCATTTTCCTTCTGGTCTGCCAAAGGATTAGAAAAGACAAAAATATATATCTCGCCACTCAGCCCCTCTTCTTTTTGAGGGCTTCAATAAGCTCACGTCACACAACCCTCCAAATCAGCCCCATCAAGACAAGTAGTGCTGTGCCCACTTGTCAAGTAACAGCAGAGGAGAAAATCAACTAAAAACTAATGCAAAAAAAAAAAAAAAACTCGGGGGGAGGGGCGGTGTAGACTTAATACCACACAAACATTTACAGATAATACCTCATCATCTCTCATTCCTCACACATAAGGATAACCTCAATATTCCAGTTGTAAGGACTCATTTATTCATAGAGAGAAAGTTGCCCCAGTGGAAATTAGAGCGCTGCACAAAACATTGGCATAAGGCTGATATTTGACACACCAATCCCTAGATTTACAAACGCAAAATAAAAGTAAATGAGATGGAAAACAAATATTACACAGTCAGAGCTAATCTCTCGCCATGTCCAGGAATCACGCTGCAAACTGATTAGCATGATGATTGAAATGCTTCCGGTAAAAATGGGATCTACAAATTTGCAAACCCAGAAAGCATGGAGATTTCACGGTTAGCAAGTGCCTCGATTTTTATAAGGGGACCCTCTTCTCTTTCATTTTCTTTTTATTGTTGTAAAAGGTTGGATTCCATTGGAACAATTTGTGATTCAAACCTTTTTATTTCACAGTCGTGAAGTACCATAAGGTATAAAAAAGTGTAAAGAGAGAAAACAATATGGAAGTTAGCAGTTTGTGTTTGATAAATGAAATATCAAATGGAAAAAAAATGCATGATTAGATTCATGATTACTCTTTGGTTTCCTTGTCCTCGAAGCTTCACACAAGTCACTGAGCCCTACTGAAGTCAATTACCACGGATAGTCAACCTGATAAGACTGGAGAAGGAGAGTCAGGGGGGGAAAATACAGCCATTGCAAATGGAACGAAAAGGCCGCAAATGCATACCTTACTATGAATCTCAATTTTTTAACTTATGATGACATTCTCGAAGAGGGAATGGGGGGGATTTGAATGGATATCGTACCTGAATACAAAGCCACTCCCTCTCTCTGTACTGGTCTTGTACCATTTCGTTTAAGGCTTTATATCAGTACAGCTTAGCAGAAAAGACGGTACCTGACTAATGCAACATGAGCTGAAGCTTCAACAACAGACAGAGTCTAATAAAACCTTGGTGAGCTTTCACATGTGAATAAATCAATACAAGTTAAATGGAAGCATTTAAAAATACATTATAACCAGAGCTTATCAACAGAGAGAAACCTCTTTTCTCATAATGATAACGTAACCTAGCACATTCCCCCATTATGCAGCGAGACATTTTTAATATGTTAAACGGTGGATTGTTTGAGCAGCATGTACCGAGTCTGTTGCCATTTTGAGGCAGCCCGTCCCTGTTAAAACACACAGCTCCTTGTCGGGGAGTCTGTATTCACACTACCATCCTCTGTGGCTGCGTTTGTATTGCCCTGAGCTCCATAGCCCACACATGACCGCACTCAACCTAACATTATTGCAAAGGGTCACTTACAACGAGGACTTTCAGATACCAGTAATATTGGATGCAGTGATCCAGTTAGACACTGGCTAGAAACAGGAAGGAAAGTTAAACCTTGGCACACACGAACACGTGCACGCGTGTGCACGCGGGCGCACGCACACGCACAGTACGGGCCATCCAAACAGCATGAAGATAAGTAGCTTTAAAACTTCTGCCATTGAGATTAAAGAAAAAATGATAATAAATCAATTCTCTACTAAGCTAAGCGTTTACAAATTGCAGATCACACTACTCATTGTTTTTCATCAAACAATTTGAGGTTGTATCAAAATATTTTTGTGAAAAAAAGAAGAAAGAAAAAAAGAAAACAGATTGAGGCCTCTTCCTCGATTGATTTCCACGTGACTTTAAGGAAAATGCCTTCCTGCCCCCAATGTTTCTTTTCTACCTCAGTCAGGTTTATTTCTCTCAGGAACCAGGACTTCCAAGGTACAGATAGATTTTGTATACTTGTTGGCATCATCTGAATACTAGTTTTTTTTTTTTTTTATTATATATTTTTTTTATTTTTAATTTGAGAACAGGAGCATTGCTACATAAAAAAATATTTACCACATAAAAATAAACTGCAGGAGGCATTTTTTTCTGATTTTTCTGAAAGTGTGCCTATTTAATTATGAAAATATTCTTATTATGCTTTGTTTTACAGGCATATTCATATGATGTAGAAAAAATATTTTTGTGATATCAAGACAAATCTTGATTCATTTAATGTACAGTTGTGAAATTTAGCAAAAAGTTTCTTTTCTTCTCCATAAATTACTAATCTTACTACTTCATAATGGGACAGTCTGAAATTATCAGTCCAATAAAGTTGCACACTCAGTCCCAAAAAAAACAAAAAAGAGAGCACCAAAAACTTGTTCCTACTGCAGCAAAATGAAGTCAGTTGCCCACTTTAATAATACCATAGGCTTTACACAGTTACGTTTTCCTTTGCATTCTGGTAACCATTTGAAAATTCTTGCTCTTTTAGATATATATGATGTTATATATCCCGGTCGGGGTAAAAGGCTTCCTGCAGGTTATTTCCATGTGGTACTCACCACACCCCCACACCCGTATCCCCATCCTTAAATACACTCTACCAGGACATCTCAAATATACAGTGGATTAAAATCAAAAATAAGTTTTTCGTATATTTTTTTAGACTACCTCTCGTTGATGTTATGCTCTTTTTGCTAGACAAATATGAATACAGGTAAAAATGATACAATTAGTGTTAAAAGGCAAACCAAGCTCAGTGCTGTCTGAAGGACTGTCCGCCTTGTCCCCCCCCCATCCCCTTGTTTATTTGAATGATTTTTCTTAGCAAAATTTGCAGCCTGCAGTCTTTGAACTGTCATCTTGTATTATTTAGAGGAAGATAAAAAGAATGCTGTTAGGCAAGTAGAGTTTGATTCAAAGTCATTCAAAATGGAAAAAAAGGAAAAAAGAAAAAAGCCCAGAATAAAAAATAAAGAAAAAAAAGTGGGTCAGGAGGGTGCATTTCCCAAATAGCTGTAGCCAAGTCAAGATGAAAATGAGGAAAGTTCTTGTTGGTTGTTTTTGCAAACCACCATCTAATTCCTCCATTCTCTGGCTCCACCCCCCAACCAATCCCATATTGTACAACCGTTAGCACCCCTCTTTACTTCCTGGACAGACAACACTGGCGTGGAACTGCATTAGTCCCTTTCCCTCCTCTGCTGGAGGTTTCACTAAACATTATGGCGGCACGTAAGGTGGTGGAGATCTGTAAGGTGTCATGTTCTTTGGACGAGAACCTTTCCCTTCCATAGGGGCAGTGAAGGGTGGTGGTGGCTGATAAGGAGGAGCGTTGGGATCTTCGTCCCGCAGAGCTGTGTATTCTCCCAAAAGGTCCTGGTTAAGGGGCGTGGTCTCCTGGTTAGCCATGTTGGGATACTCTGGAGGAGGTAGGGGTGGTTTCTCTTCCTGTAGGATCAAGGGCATACTGGAAGATGGTGGGGGCTTTGAATCATCCAGCTCATCTGCAAATATGATGGGCACTCCCTTTTTGATGAAGGTCGCTTGGTCCTCGATAGTGAGCTTGCCTTTGCGCTTCTTGCGGTAACAGATCATGGCGATGATACCAGCAATCAGCAAGATGGCGGCAACAACCACGGCTGGAATCACAGTGTGTAAGTACACATCATCTGTGCTCTGCCGTCCTGGACCGAGAGAAGGTGCATCCGTTGGGAGGATAGGAACAGGGATTTCCCCTGGTGGCACAAACATGTAGGTGTGGCAGCTACCTGTGCCTTTGACAGTGATATTAATGGGCTTGAAATCTGGCTCCATTGCGCTGCTAAAACCGGGTGAGGGTTTGCCTTTAGAATCAGAGATCCTACGGCTCATTTGCTGAATAAGTTCTTTAGGGCAAGGGTTCTGTGGCAGGCTGTTATTAGTCCACTCCACCACAATGGATCCCGTGGTGATGTTCCTCAATGTGACTGTGCTACTGTTGCGGTCACCAAATGAAAAGGCTAATTTTTTAATCAGAAGGATCTTCTTCTGAACATCATTAGTAATCATATGAGGATCCCCATGGAATCGAGCGATAAATGAAACAGGGGGTTTGTTACTAGGTGACCAGCGATTAACATGGACCTCAAAGGCATCTATGTCAGTCAGTCCACCTTTGTCAGTTGCATGCATGAAGTACTCATGTTTACCAACATGCTGCCAGTCTGGAAGTCCATACAAGAGTTGACTTGTACTGTTGAACTGTATCCAGGAGTTATCTCCAACAGCTTCATTGTGGTTCATTCGCAGGGTCAGCCTCAGCTTGTCTGTGGTACCATCCTCCTTGTCAAAGAAGGTATCAGAAGGAATTTTTACCTCAAAATAGGTCCCAACCCATGCATTCACCTGGTCGATAGGATTACGTAGTTGTGGTTTTGTATTCTTATCAAGCAAAGGTGGTGAAGGGGTGGTACGTCTTGACGGTTTCGTTGTTGTGGTTCTAGTATCTCTGGGTGCTGGAGTGGATGTCTTGGGCTTCCTGGGTTTCTTTGTTGAGGGTGGAACCTTCGGTCTCTTAGTGGTTGATGTTGCCGGAGTCGGAGAAGCTGTGGCCTCAACAAACACAGGTCTGGTCATTGTAGGCATGATGGAAAGGGTGCTTGTAGTGTCCATTATTCTTGTTGGCTGAGGAGGCCCCAGTGTGGGAGTATGGGCAATTGAGTCTCTGACCCTTATAGTTGGCTTCATAGGGAGAGGAACAGGACCTCTAAAAATAGTAGTAAAACTATCGGTAGCTGGTGCAATGGAAGGGGACGTAGGTGTGAGCACTGTATGGGTAGGGGGATCAAGGTACGTTGGAGGAACAATGGAGGGAACAGGAGTAGGGGTGTTGTAGAGCTGTCGTCTGATTCGTTTGGGGACATGGGGCTTCTTGTTGGCAATATGCCATCCCACAACAGGATATCCTAGCTGTGCTGACATAGTTCCTTCTTTGGCAGGGATCTGGACACTGCTGATGTCAGGAACATTGCTTTGGTCCAGAGCACAACCCAATTTCCAAGAAATGAGGGCGCCATTCTCCACCACCTTCTTGGCATTGCCCGGTCCAGCCATGAAGGCAGACATGTCAAAAAGGCGGTTGTTAACCACAGGTAGGACTTTCATGTGTTGAAGTCCCACCCCAGAGAATTTTTTCATACTATTCAGCAGTCCCACTCTCTGCCTGGTGCTCATCTTAGTGAGGTCAGCGTCTAGGATGACCGTGAGTACGGTGACGGGTTCCTCATTACTACAGACAAATGGCTGAGCCTCAGTGCTAACAGACTGGAGTGCCAGCTGAAGGGGGTCAGTGTCTGTGTGGTCTTCTGGATGCACTTCGATTGAGAAAACATCAGGAGTATGAGACATCTGGCTTCCACTGGCATCTGACACAGATACGGAGATATAATGGACACCCTTGTCTGCCTCCAGGGGAAGGCCTTGGAGAGTGTGACTGTCTTCATCCCAGTGCAACCAGGATGGCAAAACCTCTTTTCCAGCCTCTGTTATCTGGAAAAATAAATGAGAACAATCAAACATTCTGTTTCCAGGAATATGCATCATTAAGGTGTCAGTAAATGAGCAGACGTAATGGATATCTCTGTGTTTTGCTTCACACGGTTTGAGGTTGTCCTGTCCTGTTTATTGTCAATTAATGGCCTCAATTTTTGCAAAACTAGCATTTATATGCATTTCATTGCATGGTTTTCAGAATTTTTTCCTATGTGAAATACTAGCCTTTTAGATATATCCCATTATAAATCTATCTCCAGAATAATGAGACACATTGTGGGTGAATGCACAATTTCAAATCAAAATTTGCCTTGGCGGTACGTTGCTGAAGTGTTGAGGGGACAAACCCCAAAAGATTGTGGAACCCAGGGAAAAACATGACTATACCAAGTGAAATTAGCAGCCTCTCAAATGACACAAGACTGTTTATCTGCATGCAAATTTAACTATTGTATGGGACACCGATTAAATAATGACGTGTGACCTGCAGCACATGAGACTGTGCATGACAGCTCACAAATTACGGGCAGCATAGTGTAAGAGCGGTTTAGCATCACCTTAAACAAGACAGTGAAACACAGTGGCCCTGCAGTGAAACACTATGGACAGAGAATGAAAAGGCGGTCAGAGACATTACAAAAATAAATACATACGCAGGACCCTAAGAAAACAAATACAGCTTTTCTTGCCATTTATAAATCCTCTATTATTAATTATGTAGAGCTAACGGTCCCAAGGTAGATCATTAATATACAAACCGGAACAGAGATACCACAGTGGGAACCCACATTGGGTCAGATGTGCATTCTACTCTAGTCTCAATGCGCACACACACACACACACACACACACACACACACACACACACACACACACACACACACACACACACACACACA
>JAODKC010000130.1:3934775-3944578 GCA_026777985.1 Mormyrops attenuatus | reverse complement strand
CTCTGTTAGCAAATCTGTGTCTCCCCCCCCACCCCCTCCACTCCCCCTATCCTAAATCATGCCTCTTCTCCCATCTCATAACTTTTTTATTAATGAAGCTTAAAAAGGAAAAAGAATGAAGCACAACAGTTTGATTCGAGGGGGTAACTGCGCCTTAATGCGTCCATCGATCTGCGTCTGGTCTAATAGTGCAGGCTTCTGGTGCTAAATGCGCATTTAAACCTGACAAACAAAGCCATATTAAAAAGCAAGTCATATTTTACACAATACATTTCAAATACGCTTCAAATAAAACAAACAACATACAAAATATTCACATTACAAATAACTGACGACCCTGACAGCCAAAAGCCATGAGATTCTAACGCAGGGATAATGGAGCTTTAACATACACTCTCCAAGCCTAGTCCTTCAGTTCGTTAATCAGCTAAATCCCCTATTTATTGTCAATAGAACCATTCGTCACACCACTCTGACACTGACCAATGGTTTCGTACCTGAGATGTTGACCTTCAGGAATTATGTGCTCCCCCTGGCTAAGATTATCACACTTCTAACCCTCAACGGTCACCTTATACGTCACCGAAAGGCATAACGTCACCTGCACCTCTGGGAGGGAGAAAACACACCCACATTTTATATATATATATTTTTTACCCCCCAAGAAAATAGGATGAAAACCCATCTGCTCACCTCCACCACAGAAGTTTCATTTCAGTTCTAAAATCTAAACAAAGGTGATCGATAATTTAAATGCTGCTTGCTAAAAAACATTCTTGCTTGAAGCAGGACACCTTCTAAGCAAAACTGGTGGTACTAACTCTTGCTCTCATACACGGCCACCTCGGGGCTCTGAGCCTCCAGCCGTCACTTCCTACAGAGATTTAGCCCTCTGCCGGCTTCTTTTCATGCATTTCTTCAAAGTATCTAATTATGTCACTGCAACGCGAAGGGCAGAACAATAAGGCACCAATTTTTTATTTTTTTTTGGGTTTATTGTTTTTCTACTGCTTTAGAACCCATGGGTAGGCATGATAATTACATTTTACTAAAATTAGATATCCACAAATTCTCCTTCCGCTCATCTATGTAGCATGCTAATTGTGGGGGTATGATCAGAGAAACACAGGGGTCTTCCAATACCCCTTCTCTATGAGCAAGTGACAAACGCAGAGGAAAGGGGGCAAGGACTTGGATTCAGAGTGAAAAACGTCAACATTTATATTCTGTCATGCTGCTGTGTCCTGTGTAGTTCAGATAAGACCTCTTCAGTCTTCTACGAGAGCACAAATAACCGATGCCCCTCACGCCACTTCACACCCATCCTCAAACACAGACGCTCACTCTCACCCTCAAGGTCTTGAGAACATCACGCAAGACAGTAGCCTTGTTTTCCTTCAGGCTTAATCTCAATCCTGCATTTATTTTATTTTTTTTGGATAATCCACAACATCAGGCAACTTTTAATTAGAACTCAATTACAGTTATTCCAATGACATCCACCGAACCCCAAGCGGGCGGACGCACACAAACAGATCACATGGCCGCCGTCGACTGCCTTCCCCTCATGGCGCCTCGTCACCTATTATTACATTTATGATAACTAATTTGGCTGATGTGCTAAAATGGAATGGCGGGACAGCTGGAGTATGAATGAAAAACAACAACAGCTGCCCAGGGACAAAGCTCATAGAGGAAGCTGTGGAACCCGCCATTAAAGAAACGGACCACCAGTGATTGTTGGGTGTCTGGAGACAGACAGACAGCTGGGAGGGTGGAAGGTGGCCGGGGACAGCTGGTAGCCCTGGACCCCCCTGCAAGAGTCATAGCACCCAACCCACCCAAAAAATGTCCATTGACACACCCAGTGTGCATTAGTCGGCGTCTTAACCCATCTGCAGCCGAACTCTTGGTTGGGTCGTTTTACACATTCTTCCTGTCTATTTAGCACTTCTTAACCTCTCACCTACAGCCCAACCCAACTTCGCTAAGGGGCAAAGACACACTGCACGTAAAGTGAAAGACGGATAGATGCAGTAATATATCTTCATGTCTCCTGGTACTACTGCAAATCCTCCTCTCACTTTCTTATCAGGAGTCCGTCTATAAATACACATCCTGTCCTCTCCCCTATCCATGGCCCTCCTCTCGGCCACATATCTGGACAGAAATAGTTCCGGCAAGGTCAAACGAGAAGCAGAGACCGCCCATGACAAGGCCTGGGCCCATGCCTTATCGCCACGATAATAATATTGCCGATAACTGGTTTGGGTGGGAGGGGTGAATGATGACACAACACAGATTGCAGAAAATTCCTTTGCACTGCTTAGTCCTTGGGTATGCTCCAATTATACCTACCGGGCAAGGAAAGCTGCAGAGGCACTACAGTTTACGTAGTTCCCCTTGCACCAGCCCCTTAAGAAGTCCAACTGTACAGGATTTAATTAGGCCATGTAGAACACGCACCTTCAGTTCCACAGAACTGAAGATAGTTCAGAGGAGTCTGGTAAGCGGAGGGGAAAAAATAAGAAATGCATACACAGGCTATTTTTGTTCAGTCTTCAATAGTTGTTTTTTGCAGTGTCAGCCCTAAGTTTTTTGGTACTATAGAAGCATTTTCAGGCAGACAAGTATCAGGGTGGCCCAAATGGACTGGGCATCAGAGACCGCTGACTGCCAGGCATACCCGTCTTAATGTTCAGGACATCCAAGAAGATAGGAGAGGGTCCGGTTCCCAGTGTTTTCCATAGGAACGAATTCAGACTTCATAACATGTTATAAGTCTCTAGGAAAAATCTGAAAGGAGAAGGGAGGAAAAAAAGACTAGGGAGACAGAGGCTGACAGTAACTGCGTAGGGGACAGAATGGAACAACAAAAGGCACTAACCAAGCAAAAGCCCTTTGAGAGGCCAGTGTTTGCTCAAGGCAAGGCAGTTAGTAAATGAGTAGCGCCTAACTCATAAGAAACGACTCATGTAAATGTCGCACCATCAGACTGGCTTGAGTGCCAATAAGACACCCCTAACCGCACAATACCACACACATACAAATGACCCAGGGCCCATTACCCAACACCAGTTTCGAGCGAAAACCAGATGGCTCCACAGAGGACACTGGAACTAAATACCAAATTAGCACATCTGTTGGGGCTCTGGATTCAGCTGAGCTGAAAGAACTTGTTGACAACCGTTGACAGTCATCAACTAGCACTGCCACCGCCGAACACATCGACGCCAAAAAAAAAAAAAAAAAAAAAAACAAAAAAAACTCATGGACAAAACAAAAAAGGCAAAACATGGCCATATTGATCAGAAAGCCAAAAATGCAATCTGAGCAGGATGTTTGTTTTATCCGTAACACTCTGAGGAAAATAACTGGGGCATAGGAATCAAGTGCCGCTGCGCATACTTCTCCCGCGGCAAGACAGACTTTCTGATCACGTTTGTGGAAAGTTTTCGATAAAGCCGTGCCACTTGGATTCTCCGCTGGACTTAGTATCCCACCCCATCCAAAAAACACCACGCCCACACACCTCACTTGTATGACTCAGTAACGAAAACAGTACAGCCATCGCAATACCCGACACCCTAACCCACTCAGTGGCCTCCCTTTAAGTTGGCAGCTATTGTTCAGCTTAAGAAACAGGGACTTGCATGTAAGTGTTAGAAGTAGCAGTGCAATATCAGGGCAGCCTCCAGAACACCTATGAGATGCCGCCCCCCCCCAACACTTTGCCCTTCTGTGTTTACCTAGATCACTGGTCTCAAAGCAGTGTGGGCATGTGGAATATTTCACTGTTTGTCGTTATTAAACTGAAGCCCTCTCTTTTGGCCACCTTTACTTCCCTTTTATCTTAAAACTGGACTCCAACAGGGAACAATCCTCTGCCTACATTATGCAAATGTGCTATTGGTCTCACCCAATGTGGCAAACCAAAGCCAATCGCTTTGATAAAAAAAGAGTAACATTCCACATTTCATCGGTTAACTACATCTCTGAAAGCCCAATGAATCGAGAGAGAGAGAGAGATTAAAAACACTGGTGGGTCCATAGCCAGCCCCACGTTTGACGCATGCTGTGTGACATTTAATACCATTCTAATCATGAGCCAGTCTGTTGCGTCCCGCCATATTTGATGTGCTACCCAATTCTAAATTATTCTCTACGCTTCCTCACGAAAAGGGCATAAGCTAGTTTGGTCGAGCTTGCCTGTAAGTTGTGGGGTCCAACAAATATTCGCACATAGATAAATTCATAGCAGGATATTACTTTTTGGGGTAATGCCAATAAGGGCTCAAAACAACAAAACAGGTCCATGTTGCAATCAGGACCAGGAAAAATTCGACTTCTTTTTCAAAAAGAATTCATTTCATTCCATCCTTTCATCTTTGAATCAAGACCAACTCGTCTTTTTCGTTTTCGGAATGATATGACTTAATAGATGTAGGTGGAACAAAAGGAGCTCCTTTCACCTTCCCACTTCATAGCTATAGATATACGGCGGGCATATTTAAAGCAGCGCGGAAGGAGATAAAGTTTCATTAGTATGTTGACAATGTCTTTCCGCAGAAAACCCTGATAAAGCGGTCATTATGGAAGAGTTTGCGCCTTGAGATGTATTGGCAATCACGGCGGACTTCGCGCCTGTCAGACGCTGTTACACTATAACCGCGCAGACAGGCAGCCAGCTAACCAGTCAACCGCTGCTTTCCAAACGCATGCATGCAGTTAACCTGTTTTAGTAACGCAAATTGCATGGGTCTCTGCTGCTACGGACTACCGAGCAGATAAAGCCTAACCCTGGAGCCACCTCCCCGCCCCCCCCAGTAGCCAAGTAGGTCATGCTGCCGCTTTTCAGCTCCCTCCCCACGCCAAGACGAGTGATTAACAATGGAGGGGGGGCTCGTTTGCTAATACTTCCAGATGTACGGACGGTGTTTGTTATTTTATTTTTGCGCATCTCGTACATGTAATTTAAGAAAAGGCTCAATATATCACAGGCAATGAACGAGGGAGGGGAAAGTGTAATCGCGACGGTGCCAGAAGCCAGTCTCCCCCCATTAAAGAAGCTCGGAAAGACACAGCATTCAAGACATTTTAAAACTAGTCAAAGTTCGCCAAGCAAGCCGTACAGATCGGCACTAGTCAGTGCAAAATATATAAACCCTCCCCGGAAATAATAAAATGAACAAGCAAAACCATAAGCGTAGGTAAGACGCAAACCGTGTCAGTCAGTCTTTTTCCGGCTCTAGAAAAGCTGTGACCTACCGGGGCGGATAGGTTGACCCACGGCACTGCATACGTGCTTAATACCATGCAATTACAGACCTTAGCGCAAAAAGTCGGACTTCGGCCGTGTTTTGCAGTCTTAGAAGCACAATACGGAGATAAAACCCAGGGAGTGCTCGGGGTTTCTCAACATAGGAAAACCACTCATACTTAAAGCTATCAGTGGAAATGTCTTTTAAAAATAATAATACTAATAATAAAGTTGCAAAGGAGTCTTAAATTGTTGCATTCTTTTAAATGAGACTCCCCATATGCCCTTGTACAAATCATAGCAAAAATAACTTCTGGGTTCGCCAAAACCATAACATGCCTAAAGATCACAATTTCGAGGAGATGGGGAAAACCTGCACAGAAAA
This sequence comes from Mormyrops attenuatus, assembly GCA_026777985.1. NCBI lineage: Eukaryota > Metazoa > Chordata > Actinopteri > Osteoglossiformes > Mormyridae > Mormyrops > Mormyrops attenuatus. The sequence goes on along the minus strand of JAODKC010000130.1, from coordinate 3,938,933 downwards.
AGCACAGGTAAAGTAATAGTACAATAGTAACAACACTATTGTAAAATTCCAAAGATATAAGCTTTAGATCATATATAACATATATTATCCATGTCCACGGTCATTTGTAAATGCGGCTTGAAATTAAAACACATCTAATGGACAGCTATATCTTATATTGCTTAAACTTATTGCTAAACTTTGGTTAGGGGTCATAGGCTAATATACTTAATTGGGTTATATCTCAAGCAACTAACCATTAATGCCAACTATATACCTACCCCCACCCATTCACCACCTCTATAATTCAACTTGAAAGCATTTTACAAGAATATATATATGCTTTGCTCTTCACCCTAAGACCATGGACTGTAATGCTACTGTATGTAGAGCTTTTACTGAACAAAGTGACCTCTCTCTGACAAGGAGTTTAATCTCAGCTTTGTTAAGACTGCTTCTGCACAAACAGAATAAGGTCTGTTTCACCCTTTTTGGTTCTGAAGGACAATACAAGTTATGCCTAAATTAAAGCTATTCTTGCCAGTGCCTATAATTAAAGCACATGGTCATAAAATGGCCTAAAACGGATAATGGAGCACACAGGGATATCAAACACACCAAAATGCTCTTTAAGACTGACCTTCCCAGCACACTTATAGATGGAACAACCAAATATATGTAACACAGTCTGAATGGAATGATTTATTGGGCAAAAAACCCAAATCAAATGTAATTAGCAGAAGTTAAAAAAACGAGGCCGAGTGAAAGGTGTTGGGTGATACGTCTTAATATTTTATGGGACATCAATGACTTTAAATGTCACATATTATTTGAATCATTCATGTGATTTAAAAACTCTTAATTATATAAAAAAAAATATGCACTCAGGATGTTCCTGACGTCTAGTAGCGGTGTTGTTTAAGCACCTCCTCAGAAGGTCACTTGTGGTGAACTATCAACAAAGAGGAGGATGACAACAGTACTATCAGTGGTACATTCCATAACACACACACACACACACACACACGTTTGTCCACATGTTTGTATTCATATCATTGTGGGGACCATCCATTCATTTCATTTTTTTTTTAGTTTTATGAATGCAGTCACAGATTTTTATAAAATTGCATTTCTGCTTGTGGGGCAGGAAAAAAAGATCCATACAATGTAAAAATAACAGGCTTTTATCACACTGTGGTCCCCACTATGTAATGTATACCTGATCCACACTCATACACGCACGCACGCACACACACAAACAGCATCAGAGCTCCTAATCTCATATCAAATCATGGCAGTAGGCTTTGTGTGATTTATAATGGAAGTCATGCTCGGGCCACAGCCATAAGACACGGCGGTTGATGACAATCACTGGATAATGGCTTTTCCTTGTATAATGGCTTCATGGGGACCCCATACCCCACCTTCCAAAGGAGGAACTGCTATTTTGGAATCCATTTTGACACCAAACAATTCAAAATAAAATCTAGTATGGGCACACTTCAGAAGAGCCACGGGAGGGAAACGGAAGACAAATACACCTGGCACAACAGCATGCTGCATCAACCGCAATTCCTGCAAATATTCATAGGAATTCCACCTGCTTTAAAAATACAGCCTTAGAAATGTACAAGCAGTTGCCTAGGTTTGCCCAATCCTGGAAAGTATTTAAAGTGAACAGTAGTGTTAGTAAATGATATCCCAGAAGGAAAACAACAGGGGATATTTCAAGGCAACTACAGCAGCTTGCCCCCTGGCTGTGAGGAAGCAATCGTACTGTTGCAGAAAGTGATTTTATTTTCTTATACAATTAGTCTTCCCCTTTAAAAAATTGATAACTTAATCATTAATACCTTTCATATAACAAAAATACAAGGACCACATAGAACCAGATGCAAAATGCTGCACAGGGTAGGCAAACAGTGTAAATATTCCCCACCCTCTCCCTTGGGGGGGGGGGGGGGTGAGAGATTCTGGGGACAAACTTTAACCATGAAGCCATACCCCCCTGTTTAAGACGGAGCTGGGTAAATGTGATTTGTCTGAATGAGAGATCAAAGAGAACTGAAGCCCTTGTTCCTCACAAGAGCAGAGTCTTTGAACTGCATGGCAACCTCCAATATGCCACATAACTTAAGGCACACATGACAAAACGACTCAGGCCTCAGAGGCCCTCCTAAAGTTACACACTATGACGCAAATAATACAAATCTATTCCTGCAAAGAATTTCTTCACACAGCAAAAGATACACAGCTATGACGACTGGTATTAATAACTACCATAATCATTAATGATGATCATCGAATCAACAGTAGCAGTGATTTTGGTGGTAGGAAAAATCAATTGCCTTCTAACGTCAGCCAACGTGTTATGCGCATATTAACTCATAATCACCTATAAGTTATAACCAAAGTGCACATTTAAATCAACCGCTGCGTCTACTTTTCACTTGTAATTGAACGACATTGAATAAAAATCCGAAAGTATCTATTAAAACCGGCATCACTTAAAATGCATGTATACACGTTTGTAGTGCTTCGCTTAAATTACATTCTGGACGTCTCCCCTGGAAATGACGTGAAACACATTAAATAAGATTAGCAGTGTTAATGAGCGCTACTACGTTATTTTTTGCGGAAATTAATAACGTGAAATTCCGCTGGATAAATAGCAATGGCCTGTAAAGGTGAATATCGGACACGGTTCACTGGGGAAAATCCCACACAAAATCAGAAACGGTTACAGGACATCACTTGAAACAAAGTCTGCAGCTGTGCCAAACATAACCTGAAAATCACGTAAAAAGATTTGCAACATAAATCGCATTTTTTCCTCAACAGAATAATCGATCGATTAGTTTAAAATATCTCACCTGAAACAGGCTACAACTTTATTTATAATTTTTGATGGGAGCTCTTTCAATAATTTACGTCCTCTAACCTATTTATGTATACAAAAAAATCTTTCGACATACATGATTTATATCATTTTAAATCATGTGTATATAAAATCAAGATAGAAAACGCCGAACTGTTTTACTCAAGTGGATTAACAAGAGCCTAACTGTACTGCGGCTGAAACACAGCATTAAACGGCAGATAACAGCCCAAATAGCATGTGTGTGATTTAAAAATTGGATCAAAAACCAGCGCGTTGGATGTGATCATTAAACCGGCTCTGTTCCCCTTTTCAGCTGCTCTGCATTTAATTTCGGAAGACCGCAAGACGGACCCCCCTCCCCATTTGAATGATTAAAACGTTTCCATGGAGAAAAGGACGTGGGCAAAATAATAAAATGACCAACACAATGTTAGAGACGCCTTATGCCTTTTTTGTTTTTATGTCAACTATATACAAACGGGGATGCGCAACACTTATCAGTCAAAGTGACTATTACCCCTCTCCCCAAATGATCATTAGAAATGAGATATTGAACAATTGATCACAAGTCACACACAGAAAATAAAGTTGGTCCAACAAACTTGCTGACAGAGGTGTATTGTATGGCTCGGATTTTTAAAAAGATTTTTATTATAACAAGTAAGTACAGGACTCGGGTGAACTTGTGGGAAAGGAATAAAATTCCGCAAGCCAGAAAACTTCGGGGTGGGGGGGGGAATGCTCAAGCCAGAATTGCAGACAAAAGTAAGGAGTGAAAGTATCCCATTACCTTAAATCGTATCGGTATATTTGGCTAAAATGCTGTAAGTCCCGTTGCAATTCGTTTTGCCAGTCAAAGTCCAACTCGGGCCGGTTAAATCACGTTACACTGACAATAGATTTCCATGCGACAAAGCCGCATATTTCTCCAAGTCCGGAGCCCGGTTTATAGTTAGAGACCGACTTCACTGCCAAACACCGAGTCGCCTCCCCACAAAGGCCATTTTTCATTTGGACCGGAGGCAGGAGGTGGTGATGGTGGAGGGGGGTGCATAATATGAAACGACGGCTGTCCTTACAGACAGCTAACATATACCAATACTGCAAACAGATACGTCTTCCACATCCCCAAATCGAAACAATTCTCTTTTTAAATAATAAACGAAACTAAACCCCCGTGCATGCCCTTTCCCTTCCGGACAGCGCAAGCTGAAAAGAAAACAAAATGCTCGCAAGGAATATTTCCTCCTCTAAATGCACCTGTTCCGAGAACGGATATCAGCCTCCTCTCTTTCTTC
>JAODKC010000130.1:3909775-3932275 GCA_026777985.1 Mormyrops attenuatus | reverse complement strand
TTATAAATGGAGAACATTGCTTGGCAGATGTGAAATGCAATGCAAGCCAGGAGAACGCCGTTCCCAGCTTGGCTAATATAAACTGACAATACATATACTCTATGGAAACATATTCCTCTCTGCAAAATTTAAATTTACATAATACTCCCCAAAGTTATACAGGCCTATTAAATACACTTTCTTTGTTACATTTTTAGTTGACTAAGCAACTTACCATTATACAGAATGGTGTTTTAATCAATGGTTCAACAAAACTTCCTTCTAGGACTTGGACCTGTACATTTTATACTCCAAGGGATTGGCTTTAACCACTGAACTGTCTGTTACCTGCATAGCTGCCTACTGGGAGAATAGTGCTGTCCTTTATCTTGAAACGTGTAGATGTCAAAATTTGTGTTTTGTTCTTTCCAATATGTTGAGTAAGTACACTTCAGTAGTACTGTTTAACAAAATCAACCTTGCACTTGGACCTTGCTTAAACAGTATTAAAAACAATGTACATGAACCTCAGGTACCATTAAATTAACCTGTAGAAACATCATTCATTAGACTTGTATTAGAGGAAAGAACTGAAGTTTTGGTAAAATATATTTCCCAGAGTGCCTCAGATTGAAAGCACAATCAATGCTCATGCTTCTTCCGATAACCATAGTCTTATCTCCCTCACTGGGTCATAATGTATAACTATTAGGAATGTCCACACATTATTGTCCCTGATGTAGGTAGTTATTTTCAAATTGTGTCATTGATGGGCTAGGCTGTATGAGGATTAGTACACAGTGAAAAAACTGAAAAAGAAAAATCATAAAGAAGACTTCAAAGACACTCATAGGAATCAGGACACATTAACATACAAAGTATATGTTCAGCTGTAATTATTCTTTGCATTGGGATACACTTGACAGCAAGTCATCGTTGCTGAAAAAAAACAGATAGATAGATAGATAGATAAACACAATGTAGATATTTATACATTCAACAAATCAGTGATGTAAATCTGCATAGAAATAGTTTTGATTTGATGTATTTTTACTCCAATGAACCTACAAGATATTTATACATAGTTACTGGACATAAGAGCATTTAGTGGATGGGATTAATAGTCAGTTCATAGAAAAAAACACAATAGATTTATAATAGGAAATTTTATGCCTTGATGTGGCTTTGTCACAGTTCCTATGGATAGCAGTAAAATGTCAATGAAAGACAGTAGACTGTTGCTATTGATAATGGTCAGAATTGTATAGCAGGAAGCAAAAGCTCCAGGTGTTTTCTCATGGTACCTCGATATAGAGTTTGTAGGCTTCGCTTAGCCTCAGGTGTCTAATTACATCGTTGTGTAAGAGGCCATGGGAAAGTCTGCTTCATATCATGTGTTGCGACTTTTGAGTTTGCATCAAGTTTATAATTATGGCCTATTATTATCTGAATCGTAATTTGTAGGTTTTGCCGTCAGATTTGTTAAAAGGACTCTCTTGTAAATATATCTCCTTTGTAACTATAGAAGTTTATAATTACACATTTAAAAGAGTTGGAAGAATAGCAGTCACTGAGGATGGGAAAACTACACCAATGGTGAGTTCTAGTGCAAAATATTACATGAATGTATCCTAGTGAAGTCTGGTGGTGAAAGATTTCAAGAAGAAGAACCATCCCGCAGGTGAACATAATTTGTTCTGAAAATGTATGATTTAAAATTAAAAGTTTTAATTATCTGTCATTTTATTATTATAAAACTTCTAATAGGCTGCATTCAAAACAAAACATGAATATCAAAATTATGTAATAATAATAATTAACAGTGGTTCCTGCTTTGATTTGTACTCTTAGCCATCCATGTCCATTTGGTAGCTATTTTGAGTAGATACTGCAATGAGTGGTTATTGTTTGTCATGGCAGCAAGTAACAGCAAACTATTCATGAAGCCTAAGGTAACATAAATTGCATCCATTCCTGAAATGGTTGTTTAAGCAAACCACCCATTTTCACACAACTGGAAACAACATAATTATATCTGGTTATATTATTCATGGGTTGAAAATTGCCCTTCTGCCTCAGGTAAGTGGGGTAATTGAAATACTGAATTGGGTATCTAAGGGATTCCAACTGTCAGTCTAAATACATATAATTGTTTCCTTCTTCATGGGCTATAGATAGAGAGATATGTTTTATTGATCCCAGGGGGAAATTCATTTGCATAGTGCAGCAAGAGAACCTAAGTTGCACAGATACAAACACGTAGTGCAAAAACTCAAGTGTGAAGATAATACACATAGTAGAAATAAGGTTGTGAAAGAGTATCAAGAAATACTATATGTTATGAAATATAAATTAACAGGGATTCATATACCTAGTCATGTTATGTATGGCATCATTATCTGTTTCCAAAGTAAGATTAAGATTGAGGTGAATTTTATTGATCCCAGGGGGAAATTCTGCAGGGCTACCCTTGCATGTGTTATGGCTGGGGGTGGACATATGGCCTGATGGTTCCAAGTAGAAATGTTACCCCATAGCACACCATGGTAGAAAGAGCCGATGGCTGAAGGACAGTGGCCCATAGAGGGCTGGGCAAAACGGGCTCCTACCCACCTGTGAACGTCATGTGACATGGCAGAGTCCCATGGTGCTGCTTTAGCTCGAGATAGCAATGTAATCTGTGTGCAAGGCTTTTCCACCTGCCTGTCTCTTAGACATGCAATTTACATTTCAAATACATTTTCTCAGCATAACTGCAAACAGAGTGCAGAATCTTTTTTCACCGCACACCTTTTTATGGGTTTCAGTGTAATAGTAGCGGCCGTGTTCATACCTGGCATTCAGTTTTGGGAAAAACAAAACAAACAAACGAAGTTTAATGACATTTGCTGAAAATGAGTTTGATCGAGATGAATACTGTTCCAAGCTATCAGAGTAGTGAGATGCCCTTTGTTGTGGGTTTACTGGAAAAAAAAACGATTGTCATTTCATTATATGTTTCTAATTCACTTCTGTTGATATGATTGATGCATCGACTTTGACAGCTGTTTTATCATTTGTAACTCTAGCTTCCCTCATACTGCCCAATATTTGTTGTCAACCCTCAGGTTCTCTCTCAAAGGCCATAATGGCATACACTTTAAACATAACAGAGGAAATTAGGTACACAGGACTGATTTTTTTTCTTACAGCAGCAGTTAGAGTCAAGCCTCGAAATGATTACAGTGCATTTAAAAGTTTTGTCATTAGCAGAACCCATAAAATCATTGTCATTTTGAGCTACTTGTTAGTTTTCATTTTCAAAGATTTTCTTTTAAGGGATACCGATGATAGCACACAACTAAGAATATGAACAGTTTATTTTTTTTAGGTTACCCGTGTGAAGCAGTCAATTAACACCCTCAGTAGAAGGAGTGAATACAAATACCGGAAATGTGGTTTAAAATGTAAAAGTGAAGTATTCAAGTACTCAAAAGTAAAATTATTCCTTGGGTGCCACATATATTTTTAAAAGTTGCTGATGTCTCTGAATAAATGAGGTTGAGAATAAATACAGAATTTCACCATACTTATTATAATAAATCACACTACTGTGACATGGAACCTTGAAATTTATGTTGGCCAGAATGTACATGGTGTATTGTACATTGCAAATATAAACCTAGAAAATTGTCAGAAAGATTTTTAAGCATTGAATATTAAATGAGGAATGGTTTCTTCCTATGTGGCATGACTGGACATTTCACATATAATGTTATAATCTTCAAACAATTAAAAAAGAGAAACACAAAGGAATAAACATTAACAAATTATTTTAACCCCACCCACTGAGGTTTTCTCTCCCTTCACAGCAGTTCATCTGACTTAAATGCAAGGTTCCTTATCCCTTCTTTTCAAACAAACACTGAAATTAAAATAGCTAAATCTGTTCTAGCTCCACGATCATACATATGGAGAAAAACGACACATAAATGATCCATCCGTTCATTTTCCGTAATTGCTTTTGCAGTACAGTTTCTCGGAAAACCATTACAAAAATACGTTCTCTTCACCTGTTTATATAAGGTTTCTGTAAATAAAAACCCACAAGATACCATGCTTTCTCTTTATTATTTCAGCGTCACATACTTAATTTGGGTGAATTTAACCCAGTGCAGTAAATACAATGAGGTAAAAGAATGATTCAGCTGGTAGAAACTAAGTAGAACTAAGTAGAACCATGTTCCTACACTGAGTAAAACTACTGACTAGATAAAAGGCCTCAAGATAACCTTGAAGTATCTGGCCCTATAATTGAGAGGGCAGGCAAAGTGGCATAAACAAACGCAGAGTAGAGTGGGAAGCAGACACCTAGCCTCCGTCTCCACAGCCTACCCACAACCTCCAAGCAAGAGATTATATCAGAAACGACATATGACTCCGCATGCTAGATTTACATTGGAATGCAACTCCGCTACCTCACACAAGTTAGCACCAACATTTTAGAATAAACCAACAGTCAGAACAACTACTTCTTTTCCCTATTATTCACTAAAGATAATTGGATTTGCATAACACATTTTTGCAAACACAAAAGCTTCTCCATGAACACGTGCAGTACATCAGTCTATGATAACTTCTAACTGATTGTTTACGTGGTCTGCAGCACAATAAACTCCTAGTAGGATGGTGCTGACCTAAGCAACATATAAACCATATTTGTATGCTACCAAGAGAGCTTCAATGGAACAGATCAGGTTATAAAGCAATGATAAAGAAGTTGGATTAGGGTTCGATTAGGGAGTGCTTTTCCTCAATTGTTATTCTGACCTTTAACTATTGCATGACGGAAGCCTTTATTCTGCGTGTGTCAGAATTGCCAACGGAGTACGTTATCCGGTAAAATAATTACAAAAACAGACACAATTCAAAGCCATAACAGGCAATTCATTAACTATAAACTCAACACTTTGCCCAGCTTCAGTCATCTTTAAAGTCTTTGGGATGACATGTTTTGGGAACACAGGTGACGATCCAGGAAGGGGAAATAAGAGTGATCATCCGAGAATATGCGGGGAGTAGTTAGTCATTAGTTTGTTCTGCCATGAGGCCTGCAATGACTATCACTGGGCACTTTCCCTAAACAAGCAGAGAAAGCGGCTACACAGGTGGTCAGCAGGGTATACTTATTGACATGCACTGGGCAGTCCATTTGTATGCATGTAAGGGCATAACGGTAAATAAAACACAAAGCATGTGTATAGTGTCAAACATGGGAGCTGGGTGATTGGAAGATGACCAGTCAGACAGACTGGGTTTCCAATTATTTTTAGTAAATGGCACTGGGAATGTTGCATCGAAAGGATATAAAACTTTCCATAAACAAAGAATGACTGCAGCACCCTACCAGGGCGAGAAACAGCTGAATAAACAGGGGAGCAGACAATAGCGAGAGCTCTGTGATTACCTCAGATAAATGTGCTCACCTATCCATCCTCACTGTCATTCACTGAAGAGGAGATGTGAAAAAAAAAACACCCACAATGGGGATAATCAGCCTCTCTATGCTGCAGGTGGTGGACTGATGTCACACAGCAGCCGTTTTGTCAGTCTCTGGCTAACTGTGTGCCCTTAAGACAAAGGACTGGATTAGCCTCTTAACAAAGATAAGAATCTGGATGACATACCGCTACAAAGCAGCCATCTATCCCATTGGCCTGGGATCATATTAAATAAATTCTCTTAAAAACTGCACTGAGTAACCCCAGCTCTATCATTTCCTCCGCCAATGATTCACATTTACAACGACATTCATACATGTCGATACAGTTCCCTCATCGTGACCCAAAGCGATATGAAACCGATTCCCCACGCTGTCTCTCCTTAGCCAGTACTCCCACTTTTGTTCTAGGCTAAAGACGTCAGGCATTGTGATTTATCTCCGACAATGCTATCCCCACGTCAGAGAATGTGAAAACAAGCAGAGTCGTGCCCGTGAACTTTTTGTTTGTCTTGTGAATTCGGGTTCCCTGCTCTCCACCAGTGCCTGAAAGACATCACAAAGGAATTTGGAAGCTGGCCCACCTGTGCTGATATCAAACCTCCATGACTCCAAGGCCTGGCAAGTGGGTATGTGTGCCTGCAGATGAGAAAGCCAAGAAAAACTCAACTTAATCATCTCCCATTCTCTCATTAAGAGGTTTGTTTATCCCTAAACACCAGAACGGGCCTTTATTAGTGTGAGGGTCAGATAAGCAGGCTGACATCTCCAGCCAAAGATGCGGGGAATGCCTTTGTTTTGTCTGTAGCCACTCAAATGGCCCTGTACTAAAAACAAGATAGAAAAAAGACAAATGCTTGAACCAAAACAACTCTCGGCCATGCAGCCTCAGGTCTATTGTTAAGGTGGTGTTTTAGGGTAATTGCAGGTGGAGACAGGAGGGAAAATGCTGCAGAGCCCTTATATAATTGTCTTAAAGAAGACTCAGGTTATTTTTTGATAATGCTCATCACTCATGCACCAAATTACCATCACGATTCACTCTAGAAATATTGCTCTCTATTTCCTCATGACATCACTGATTTAATAAAAAAAATATCCAGGGATATGTTGCCTTGGGTTAAATGAGCCGTGCAGTAAACTGAAGGAAAGCTGACATTAGTTAATCCTTTATATCATTTTTATTGCCAGGAGCTCCGGTGTTGAGTAGTGAATAAACAGAAAGATGCACACACATAACCACTGCTGAGAAAGCTTAAACTTGATATGCACTTGCCATCTTTGGACATCCTATCACCGTGGAAAAAATTATTTCTGCTCCTACAGCATCAGAAGGATGTGTACTATCCTACCAGTCATACGATTGCAGGAAATGGGCGTGACTATAGATCAGACAAATATTTGGTTGCCAGAGAAACGGCAGAATATTACAGTAGTCTGCTCAGAGTCCTGACCCAACAGAATGTCTTTGGAGGAATTGGGGGCGGAAAGAGGGCAGAGACATGACAGCTTTATTCTGTACTGGACTTTTCTAAGCCCTCAGGTGGACTGGAGCTTAATATTACCAGCTTTCTACTGAAGTTCTTCAATTATCTGTGCCATAATTGCCAATATTTTTGTAAGAAAAAAAAATCACAATAATTTAAAATCTATTTTAGAAAGGCAACACTATAGTGTCATTTATGAATAATAGGTAATTTATAAAAAGAAATTATTTTCTTTGTCTGAAAATACATTTTTTGAACCTTGACATAGCTTGAAAATGCTATTCTGAGAAAGTCTTCAAATTATGCGACTGTATTTTTTCCACATAGTATATTTAAATGGGGCAGGTTAAGTGCTAAAAAGCCCTTCTGGAAATGGTAAACATCATTTCCATCATTTTCTTATTTTTTTTTTTTAAATGTCAGCATCGTCGGTCGAGACTATGGCAAAAAAAATGTCTGCTGGAATTGCTCTTAAACGCCGCCTCTGCTCCCTTTCATTTGGCTGATATCTGACATTTAAAACAACCTGGCGGCTTTTTGTGTTTCTACAATCAATCTGTGATATCCGGGACAGCGATCAGCGCTGAAACTGGAACTGCAGTATTTAATTACAGAGTCACAGAGAAGCTGTCATAGAGCTTCCGGGAAGTGGGGAACCTAAACTCTGTAACCAGTCACACTAATAAATTTACCAGTAATAGTAATCAAACTGATAATGAATGCATGGTTCAGATGGAAGCACTGGAAAATTAGTTAATAGTCGAAGTATGTAAATATGTTTGTAACACACTGGAAAAAGTAATTTTATCTAAGCTGTGCCTTTAAATGCCTCTTTTTGATAGATTTATGCTGATATTTTATTGACACACTTATCACCAGCAACTTAATGTGATGTTGCCAGTCATTTTCTATCACGGCCATTAGGAATTAAAAAAAAAACTACTGTAATTCAACATGATTGGCTCCTGTCTACAGTGTGAAAGTCACTTGGAGCGCAAGCTGCAATCACAGTGATTGACACTAGCAGGTGGTAAAAAGGGGACAACCTCATTGGTTCCCCTACTCTGTTATTGCACTGAGTTACCTTTCTTTTCAGTAGGCACCTATTTATACCCTGACATCATTCTGCAAAAGAGATTCCGTTTCATGTCCATTTCAGATAAAAAGTTGCTAACTCATTTATCACCTTTTTCGAAAGGAATTTGCTTCAGTTCTATATAATACTGAGGTAGTTTTTCCCCTCTCTACAAAGCATTGCCAATCATTCTTCAACATTGAAATGCACAGCTATCTCTTAAATTAGTATTGTGTACAGTGTTAGACAATACAAACATAGCTGCTCTTTATAGAGTGTAGAAATGAAAGGGTCAGGGTTGAATTGGGTGAATACTGCCAGCAGATTCCAGCATAAGAATATGCATCTTGGTTTGATGAATAGAGGTTTTAAGTATATGTCAGAATGCCCCAATATGCAATCTTAGTACCTATGAGTTCAAGGGCCCATGCCTGTCATGCCTCACAAAGGCCACAATGACTAAAAAGCTAACAAAAAAGGAGATTAATAGTTATAGTACAATTTAAAATTGTAAAGCACTTTATCTTACTTGCATTTCAATGTACTTGGTTCCGTGTATGGTATGCAAAATTATACATAATTACATACGCATGTTAATAAATGTAAATGAAGGCTTTATTCATAATGTTATGAGCAGCAGCGATAATTCATGCATTCTTTTATGAAAAACAAAATTTCAGAGTCAAATAAAAACGTAACTTGCAAAACTAATGAAGCGGCTCACTTTATGTGCCTGCTCTTAATGGTCACTCATAAAGTTATAAAAATATAACCAGATAAACATAAATAACATTCTTAAAAGGAAGAGAAAAAGCAGTTCACTCTGCGCTTTTATTGACCAAAGGCGGGGGAGAATGGCATAAATTTCCCCATCGTTCTCTCCTCCTTTAAGTGAATCTCCTAATGAAGCTTGTCCAGATATCCTTCCTGAAACAATGTCCTGATGTAAGCGGTAATGTCAATATAATAACTACCATGAGTCATTACATGGAGACATATTAGGAAAAATATGTGTGAGTCTATCACGAGCTTCGAGTGGCTTCCTGGAGCGAGCCTACGGCGGGTCTCTCATTACAGCCGGGCCCCGGCACTAACATTGCGGGCTGTGACCCGTAGCTCCCATCTTGGGATGCCTGATATGAGAACTATGCATGATGCGAGCCAGTTTCTACGCACACGCGCGCGCAGACGCACACACACACACACACGATGTGGGAGAAAATCTTTATTGCAAAATCCCTTTCGTGAGTCTGGAGGAGCCGGCTGCTTGCACAGTGGCATGTGGCATGTGCAATAACCTCTGGCTTTGTCAGGAAACAGTCCCATGGACTGGTGTTTGCTTTAGCCGCAGATAGCTAACTTCTGCTTCAGGTGCTCTGGGCTGGATTGCACACAGGTGAGCCACTGTACTGTACTTCATAGCGCTTCACAGTTGCTGAGATTGTCTTTGTCCACTAAGAACCTGGGAAGAATCTATGGCTCTCTCCAGGCGGGGCACCTTGAACAGAAGAACACAGCAGTCAATATAGTGGGAAATATAGGAGACATACCCCCCCCCCCAAACACCCCCACCAGGACCTTGTAGTCCTGCTCCTCTTCCTCGCTCTACACTCAGCAGGATCGATAGCAGCGGCTAGGTGAGTGGATCAATGGTAATTACCCAAAGGCCTTTGCTCTGTGTAATTACAACGCGAGGAGGGATTGGCTGGGTGCCACAGTGAGCCACAGTCAGGGTAGCTATTCTGAGACGTCATTAGGATCGCCTCTTTTTTAACCAGTGTGAATGTATCTTTGACTGGCTCCACCTTACCAGCGTCCTTGTTCATAACTTCTCATTTATCTGGGACAACATTTACAGAGCACAGCCTTCCATTTGCAAACTTGCACCAGATTTATGTGCAAACACATAGCAATGCCACTTACACATTAAGGACTAGGGGGTTCAAATCCCACCTCTGCTGTATGTGTGTGTGTGTTTGTATGTTTGCAGAGTTTGCACGGTCTCCATGTGCTGTGTGAGTTTCCTCTCGGTGCTGGTGTTACTTGTGCATCCTAAAGACATGCAGTTAGACTAATCTGGGTCTCTAAGTTACCTGCAGATTGTGATTATGTGCGTGTGCTCTCTGTGAGGGCCTGGCGTTCTGTCCATGCTATATCTCAGCCTTGTGCCCTTTGTTTTTTGCTCTCAGCTGTTTTATCAAATTAAATGACCAGCCATCATAATAGAGAACCATATTAAATGAGTTTATTTTGCATTTACATTTCATAATGGAACATTAAATGCAGACTATGTGCTATGACATTAATTATATGTGTGTGTTTAAATATTTATATATTTACTCAAAAATCATCTTCTTCCAGTCTGAAGTACAACAAGATGACATTTTCTGGCAATCCATTGCTTTTAAAGTGGCTACTTTTAATGCATGCGGCCCGCTGTTGCAGCATTCTGTTTAATTATCGTTAAATCAAGAAGCCAAAACTTATAGGCGTGCGCTCAAAGTGTGCCGCACTCCACTCTACTTTCCCTCTTCATGCAGATTATCTTTAAAAACAGGTAATTTATTTTTGACAGCCAAAGCTCGGAAACACTGAGAGCGATTAATTTAATTGCATACCCTTGTTTGGTGGATGTAGAATATATTACTTTAGTCAGCCACTTCTTATTTACAGTTTTTCGGCTTTCATATGATAAATTTTAAGCAATACTGTTATTTTACGTAAGACCAATGGATGTGATTGATGACAGGACTTGTTTTTGAAGTAGAACTTCACAACAAAGGACTCAGATCTCAAGTTATGTGAATGAAAAGAGCATAAACAGGGCGAATGAAGTGGATTGTCCTGATGCGGTTGCATGAGGTCTGGTGAACAAAGGCAGGAGGTGTCCATTTTGAAATGCCAATGATCATGCGGAATTTGGCACAGACGATGAACTCTAACGGCAAATCAATTGTGCAGCACTACATTTAATGTCCAGTTGACAACACGCAACATTCCCAGACAGCCAAGAAGGTCCGACAAACTGGCGCATCACAGCGACTGTGACAGATACCTGGGCATCAGTGTGGTTTCGCAATTAATCTGGTTGTTTTCCTTTTGCCCGTCCAAGTCACACAAAGCAGGATAATACCACAGCACAAATGTAATACTAACACTTTCACAAGGCCAATAAGTAACCTGACCATAACCTTAACAGCGAATGCTGTCTTTGAATCTGCAATTAAGCCAAGTTGTAGTTCCTGTAGCAAAGAATGTAACTTTAGCATATGGCTAAACGTTCTATGACCCTGCATCTCTGCTTTGCCAACATTACTAGGCTAAATTGAATCCTCTATTTCTGTTTACTTACGCTGGCGACCACATCATGAGAGTCATCTAATTGGTATTTATGGACAGTTCTGACTACGGATTCCCCAGAACAGCCGCCTCCTTTCCATTTTTTCAGATTATCCTGGCCTGCTCTTTCGGCTAATTAGCTCACTTCTGTCTAGTCATTCTCAATCTGGGTTGCTGCTGTGAAATGACCCCTTTTCCTTTTTTTTCCCTTCTTCCCTCCTCCATCTTTGGCTGATGCGGCATTGCAGTCAGGAGGGCCCCGCAGCGTTTGGATACCGGAGATAGGGTGTCCATGCCCCGGCGTACCCTCCAGGCCCAAGAATTCACCCATGCAG
This sequence comes from Mormyrops attenuatus, assembly GCA_026777985.1. NCBI lineage: Eukaryota > Metazoa > Chordata > Actinopteri > Osteoglossiformes > Mormyridae > Mormyrops > Mormyrops attenuatus. The sequence goes on along the minus strand of JAODKC010000130.1, from coordinate 3,920,581 downwards.
CTCCTACACATGCTAATGTCAGCTTTAAATAACACAGAACCATCCGTATCTCTGCTGAAAAGTGCCAGCAGAACACAATAAACAAACTCCAAAGGGCAGTCATGCTGCATTCTCCACCTCAGGCTTCTCGAACAATAGGGACAGGAACAGAGTAGGCTACCTACTGTGTGGCGAGCCTCTGCTTTCAAAAGTCTAAAGCTTTATTACTGTCATATAGAAGGGTCATTAGAAACATCTGCTACTTTCGGCTTTACAGCACAGCGAGGAATTCTGGGAGCAGTTAAAACGGACAATGGGTGAATACCAAAGCACACAGGGCTTATTTCACTCCTGCATTTTGATCATTAGGCCTGCAGGATCAATACTCGGAGAGAGGTAGCTACATTCCAGATTAAATATTTATTTTTCAATTATGAAGAAAAAGATTTATGAAATTCAACAGGACCCATCCCTGCGATGGCAGTGCTCGGCTCACATTCAGAAGAACAATTGCAATTCTGGAGAATGCACAGGGGGAAAATATCCGGCCGCATTTAAAAAAAGATTTCAGTTAAATTTTCATCATCATAAAGGAACAAAGCTCAACTGATATCCACAAATCCTAGGCAATTGTTGGGTTATTTTATTATTAATTTACTGAACCTGGGAACTGTGGAGACCACTTTATAGTACACTGCATTAGTACGCCTTAGGGCACCGAACAAGATCCGCTCTGTTCTGAAAATGACCTTAAGGTGCAATTTCTTCTGGAAGCTAAAAATGCACAGCATTCCTGAACACAGGGGTCACGTGCAGCTGTCATACAGCCACCATTGCATCATCCCTACCCCCAGTTCAAAGTTGACAGTCGCAATAATCTGTCTTCAGCTTTCAGAGTAATATGCCCAAACCACACGTGTTGTTGACTTGACGTGCGATGACAAACCAGGAAGTGAGATCACAGTACAGGTGAGTGAATAAAAATGCTTCTTAATACTTCTTAGCAAAACAAAATAAATATACAGAACAAAATTGAACAAATTAGGGTTTGTGTAAAATGAGGTCTGTGCCCTTTTCAGCTCTTAAAGGAAAAACGGATTTCCTTAATAAAAGCTTCTGATATGCTCCAAAACCAAATATATCTTATCTTTCCAAACATTTACAGTATTAAACATACTATTAAATGCTTCATGGAATATTACTATTCCACAAAATTCAAAACAATGTGACTGAATACCATAATAGATCTTCAAGGGTAACATATTGACCTTATCCATTATGATTAAGTGCATCTGGGGAGCTGTTTTCAGCACAGTATGGCTAAGAAGAACATTGCATGCCACCAAATTGAATTTTGAGGCATTTTGCATTTAAGTAATATGGAACTGCCATAAATAACTACAAAATGTTTCAGAAATAAAACATTACATTTTCCTCATTGTAAGAATACAGCATTTCAACTTTATGACCGTTAGATCCCATTTATAACCAAAGTCCATGAGCCAGTTCCCATTCATTCACCATTATCCAAACCTCTAATAACAGCTGCTATTTCTCCCCTAATTCAGGGCAGGAGGTGTCCTGGCTTTTATCCTGACTTTCCTTTAATTGCTTCATTTCCTTGATTTGCATAGTAATATACTTCACCTGGTGCTGTGGGTCAAAATCATCCACTGACCGAAAGGTAATTCTTAAAACTTTATGGGCTACATATGTTGATCTGCAGAACTGCACATGTGCACGTCAATAACTAATGTCCTTTGATGTCCTTGTTGTCAGGGTGTGATATATTTTACCGTACACCACAGCATTCAAAATTTTGTTAAAAAATTCAAAATAGTTTTTGAAGCCTTCTCATGGAGGCATTGCAGAGGGGAAAGGACTGGCTGAGTTTGGTTTTGTCCAGACATACTCAATATAACAACGAAACATTATCAAATGTCCCAAAGATGAAAAAGAACTAAATGGTACAGGGTGAGAACTCTGGGTGCTCTGGAACACTCAGCCAGATGCGCTAAATTAACAACAAATAATGTAGCTAATTGATATCACCAAGGGAACCCCCTGTACACACTAATTAGATAATGCAATAACTGATTTTAGCTAGCTAGCTGCAGTTTTCACACTGCTGTTTCAAAAAAAAAAAATACTTTGACATTTCTGTTTAACGTCCCAAATGACTGCATTTTTCTAATAAACGTCTGTAACAAGACTCAGTTAAGTGTTTGACAGGTTACTGGAGCTGTGAAGTCTCTGTTTTCTGCAGTTGCTCTGATTTTCTTCCTTTTTGACCTTGACGTCAAACTTTGTAGCAGCTTTGAGTTTTGGCCCCACTGGTCTGCTCTGCCACACTGTCTCACTGGCGAAGCAGAACAGCTTAATTATGCACTATTTAAAACATTTATGTGCCATCCTGGGACCTGATGTTTCCCCATTGATTTGAGTCTGTGGTTGTGAGAGCATGTTTATGATCATCGGTTGAACCCTAGACAGTCATACCACTAAGCTAAGCCGAGGAGGAGCTTAATCTCTGAGGCTGCACAGCTCAGTCTGCGTTTTATAATTCTCTTGCATTTATTTTATTATAGTGAATTTTGCATAAGTAATTTTTTAGCAGAGCTCTGTGTGTGTGCTTTTTCTTGTAAAAATATACAAAAACTACTTCTCAAAATATTTCGACCCTTAAGTATTAGATTTAGTTTAGATATGTCAGATCAGTTATTTCAGGATTTCAGAACTTGGCAAGTTTGCCAATTAAAAAGTTAGCAAGGGAGCAATTACTGCTTTGAGCGCAATTAGGGTAGTCTTACAGTGTACCACACACAACTTGATTAAACGTGCGGTTTAGGAAAACAGTGAAGTAGCAAAACTGCACATCTAAACAGAGGAAACCTCTGGTTAGGCCAGCAAAAAGCACAGCATGACAAGGGAGCCTGGCTATGAAGAACTGGTTTATTTTAAAAAGTTTCTATTTTCAGAGGCAGGGACGAGTCAGATTTGGACTAAACCTTCATGGAAATGAGACCTGATGTCTCACTGCTAAAGCAGTGGGAGGGAGTCACTGGGAAGGCGACCACATGTCATGGCAATGACTTAGGAACCGGTAGCTGGGTTACCTGACCTGAAACAGAACCTAATCCACCAATTTATATACATTGTGGAACTTAACTATGAATGGATGCTGCTCAGGTCACTCTCATTGCCAAGGTGACCAGAGGACAAACCCTGAGAAATGTTCAAATCACAGGAGACAAACATCAGTGTAAAATTGTGACAGTGTAGTAAATTGGGGAGTGTATCTCTCAGCCTCAGATGATATGATGCACATCTAGATATGTGCTGTGCAATACAACACAAATAAGATACAGTTAAACATGTAACAATTCATTAAGCTTCAATTCAACAATGATTTAATACTAATGCAATTCAAATGAGATACAACTGGATTGAGTTCTGAATACATTTTAGGTGAATTTATTGCATTGTTCTGTATTTGTATAATTTGCCGTCTGCTACTTTTGGATTAAAAACATATTCAAAATGCTTTATTTTTTAAAACAAGCCTTTATTTATTTTGAGGGTAGGTAAGGTATCATAGATCATGCTTAGTAATACAGACATGACGTGTGTATTGATTTGTGATAACTTTATTGGTTTTCGGTTGGTTTATTCAAAATCCTACCTCGATTGGGAGTTTTGAATAGATGCAACTATATCATAGGCATTTGCACAGGATTTCCTGTTCAAAATGGTTTTACATTAAACCCCTAGTGGTAAGGGGGAAAGATAGCAAATTACTCTCACATGTATGACCTTATGAACTTAGGATTCAATACCACTACTGACAGAGGTAGTAATGAGAAGTCATTCTCTGGACTGCAATCATTTTAAACTTAAAGTCTAAATTTGTAGTCTGGTAGTGTGAATATGAAAGGCTTTGGGAAACGAAAAGAAGAAGGGCTGTTTCAGCACAGATCTAAACGTGCGTCACCTTCCATCCTGTCCTTTCTTCTGGCATCACATAATTTGGCTGTACTTTCCTTAGATTTACAGTAATGACAGTTCCTACTCTGCGGTTTAAACAGGTGGCCCAACAGGTGAGAGAGGACAAAGGCGCAGTTTGGGAGGCGTCAGGAAAACATCTTCCTTTCATAGACCGGCCTCTTCACAATGCAAACGACAAGGCTGTAAACCGTTGTCTGTGCATTCATTTATTTGAATTAAGATTTCTTGGTTCTTGTACTTTTTTTTTTTATCAAAATCTATTACTTCAAAAATCCAATTTTAGAGCTAGATTGAAGCTTTGAAGTGTGACTAATTGTAGACAAGTGATTACTCCTGCAGAAAAAAAACCCCAGCGTTTTGTTTGTAGAATAGTGGTAGGTATATATCTTTTCATAAGATTCTATATGGTAATACTCTAAGGCTCATTCCTCAATTTTACAACATATTACCCGAAAGCCTTTGAAGTTTTACAGTTCTTATTATTTCAGCCCTCTGGAGAATTGCTACTGCATTCAAACTGGAATGTCTGATTATAAGATATAGAAAACAATGCTGATGTAGCGGGGTAATACAGCCGCTTCTATTTGGGTAATTACCGGACTTTTCTATTCATTCCATGCTACAGGTTTGCATCTCTGTTCGATTGGCTGGCAGATAATCAATTTGGTTATACTGTCGGAAAGCCGACTGTAATAAATTACTGCACCCTGCGGTGGCACAGGTACCTGTAGAGATATATTTGCTATGTGTATATTTGTTTATTTTCATTAGTGGGTATTTCTGACACTATGTAGAATAGCTTGCACATTGTTGCACTGAAGATTCACAGCATTGATAGCCTCTATAAATGCCTATATAGTTCTACTTACTAAATCTAAAAAAACAGGATTTACGTTTAACTAGTTATTTAAGATTTTTAAAATAAATTATGTTAATCTCAGCTTGTTATTTAGTAGGCTGTGTTGTTTGCTTGTTTTGCACTTGTGCAGCTGTTAATTATGTATTGTCATGTTATGTAAATTTTACAATAGGAATAGCAGAACAAATGAATTGACTCGAGACAGACAGGAAGATACGTATATATCTACACACACCAACACTGTGCTTGAATGAAATTATCATTTTATGCAGAATTCCATTTTGTGCCTTAGATTAATGGAAGTAATCAATTTTCTGTCTTAAAAAGTAGTCATTTCTGTTTCCTTAGTACTTTTCTGCTCCATTACAGCTTGGACTCGGGAACTCTGCATCGTTCGATAGAGCTGTACTTCATAGAGCAGCTGCTTCGTTTGGATTTGTGCATGTAATCCTCTTTTCAGCTTAAACAGATACAGTGAGTGTAAACCATGGGGCCGGTGTGATTCTGAGTGACTTGTAACGGAGGTCTAACAGATATCCTTAATTATATGTTGTCTCTCCGCCTGGAAAGCAGAAATGGCATTACATGCCCCAGGGGCACATTGAACATCTGACCTTACTTCTTGATATGCTTTGGCGGGGCACGTAGATTGGAGGGGGGAATGTGACATGCAATGTCTCATGCGGGATTAGGCGTGACCTTCCGAGTATGTGAGCCACGCGAGAAAGCTGCCGCGCTGGTGCAGCTGTGGCGGCGAAGAAGAGCACGAGGCAGACCTGGCAAGGCATGTGGGATTCATCTGGCCGCCGAGCAACAGTTACCGCGCAGCACCCCGTAACTCGGGGAATGATTAGCGTCTTTATTACCTAGCTAGTCAGATTAAGAAACCCATTTTAGTTTGATACATATTTTACATTACATTCATGAGCAGATGCATGAAATCACTGATCTTACGCCGGACTCTCTGCCTGGAAAGTAAAGCCTTGACATTTAGGCTTGGGTATTCGTGTTACTCGCCAGTGTTGAAATCCAGTGCAGCAACTCTCTCACATCCCATAAAAAGAACTGCAATTGCACCACTATAAATTATCTTATTTCAAAGTGAACAAGGGATGATAGGTGGATGCAATTTCATTCGTTTATATTTTTGTCTTGATGAAGCTACCGCTGTGTATACAAAAATAGCTAGCAAGTGGTTATTTAAAAAAGAAAAAACAACATCAAGCCCACGTTTACAATTTTTTATTGCAGTTTCATAACCTTCAAAGGGATGCCACCCGCCACAGCCGCGTTAGGAGCAAATGCTGTGTGAAGAATCAAGGCTTCTCACGGGTTGTAACTTGAGCTGGAGTGAAGAGCCACCCAAATGATGACACAGTCACAGGCTAATGTACTTGGTTCAGCAGTCCTGGGAGCTGATGGTCTCACAGTGACCCTTGTGAGTGTATCTGAGCCTTTCGTTCTCAGGTTCACCTGCAGGCAAACTGTGTTTGAGTCTTTGGTCTGAGGGCAGCACTTCTGGAATGCGCTAGCCTTTGTTTTGGGTAGAGGGGCTACATGGGAATCTACAGACAGCACTCAGTAAATGGCTCACTGCTTCATGGGGTCACTCAGTATCACAGGTATCGCTTTTGTGTTGGTTGTACATCTGAGCAGTAACTGGCAATGATCAAAAGATCCAAAAATCACTTTAGGGAATGAAATATCTACACAGTGATTAACTCTATTTAGCCAATTATCTCATTCCATTTCTTAATCCTGCAAAGCTATAAAAATTAATTGTAGTATCTGTGTAGTTGGGAGGAGTTATATGTAACCCTGATAAGAATTTAATTTTTTTAAATAGTCTTTTTTTGTGGCCAACTGGCAATTTAATCTGTCCAGCTGAGTTAAATTTATGTCGAAATACACTGGCTCTCGGGAAAGGTTATTTCAAAATATGTGTGCTTATATAAAATTTGTTACATAAACTATTACTCTAGAACTTTTCTAAAGGAGCGTATATTTTAAAAATGTTGGAATTGTCCTTGTTTTGTAGCCCCCACCCCCATCCCAATCTCTTTTATTTCCCATAATTGTGGACTTGTCTGGGCAGGGGGTTAATTCACACCCCTGCCTGCAGTATAACAGCTGTTAGCTTGCTGAGTGCAGGGTTAAGATCCCACCCCCACACCCTTCCATGCTGCTCCTACAGTTCGAAGTGACACATACACATATCATTTTTTCCCCCATAATAACTGAAGGAATTTCTCACACTTTGACATCATGAAATTTAAAATTCAGCCGGCGCCTAATTGGCCGGCACATGTGTCTCAAAACATTTCGAACATCCGTGGATAAAGTTACCACAGTTAAGTTTACCCCATTATAAAGATATTCAAGTAAAAGATAAGATCCACAGAAATTTCACAGCAAGAAGACTGCAGCAAAGAGTTTCTCCTCTGGGAAGTCTAGGCCATCCAGCTACCAGTTATTTTCATTTAAAGCATTCGCAGCTATCCCTAAAACTAGCATTGAGTGGTGGAGAGTCAGCATTGACATTATAAACCCAGTGGGCTCGTTAACTAAACAGTGAAGGTCCCTGAGAGAGGGATATGTATGCTACAGAAGTGCATAGTGTAAGGCTATGCAGAATCCTTGTGTTATAACAGCCATGATCCCCATGAAGGGGACATATCACTGCCCTTCCAGGACACAGCAACATCTATTGCCAAATGCAGTTTTTGTATCAATTGAGAAACGAAGACCACTCAATTAAATACGGCCTACTTTGTTAATAAATACTTGCCAAATGCACCAACATTTTGATGTCTGCTAACACTGCTGACGAAAATTGCTGATGAACGTTCCTCGTGCATTTTTTTGTCGAGGAGCCTTTTCTCCAAGATATCTGATCATCTGCTTGAAAAATACATTGTGGAATAGATTCCAGTGTAGAATTAGTGACTCAAGAGTTAAGAAGCTTCAAGGATATTGCTAATAGTCTTTTGTAGATAAGAGAAATATGTCCCAATTTTCATAGGAATCTAGCTTCTTGTGATGATCGCTGTCATTAAACTCTGTGATTGTGTCCAATCACAACTGAATTGTCACTAGAAGCACTGAAATGTGCAAGTATACATATAAACATTTCATTAATGTCACAAACAAAATGGTCAGGTAAATATGACAGCAAGTATGACAGTTGTTCAGGGCTTATAACATGAAGACAGGGTACTGAATCTGAGAAAATGTTTCTATCTGTCTACCCATCCTTTCCAATTGCTTATCCTGGTCGGGGTTACAGAGGCTCCTGGAGCCTATCCCAGGGAGCACAGGGCACAAGGCTGGGGTACACCCTGAAAGGGAGGCCAGTCCCTCACAGGGCACAAGGCTGGGGTACACCCTGAAAGGGAGGCCAGTCCCTCACAGGGCACAAGGCTGGGGTATACCCTGAAAGCTCAAAATAGTCAGAAGGATGAGGCGGCAGCTAAGAAATCTGTAAAAATCCATTAACCTGTTTTTTATAAGCACTTGTCCTGTTCAGGGCCTAGAGCCTATCCTGGAGGTACAAGGCAGGGAACAACTCAGGATGGGGCACCAACTCATTGCAGGGCACACTCACACACCATTCATACCTATGGGCAGTTTGGTAACTCCTATCAACCTCAGCATGTTTTTGGACTGTGGGGGGAAACCGGAGTACCTGGAGGAAACCCCACAGTGAGACAGGGAGAAGGTGCAAACTCCACACACAGAACCACGGCAGAGACTCAAACCCAGGACCCAGTGCTAATCACTGCACCACCATGCCTCCAGATCAGCAAAATATAAAAGAAAATAAAAATCTATATCAATATATATGAAACTCCACGAATTTCAGAACAGTCAATGAAGGATTAGGTTTAGCAGCTGTGTGGTAAATATATCTTCTGTGTATCTGATATCAGTTTCAGGGGAGAGGTGGACTTATGACAAAATCTCTGCAGATTGTAGCTAGCTGAAGCTACCTGCGTCTCATTGGCTCACTGACTGCGATGGTGGCAAAAAAATAAAAGAACATTAATTCTATAAAAAGAAACGCCGCTACCCTCTGCTAAAAACAACCTTTATTACAGTTATGTGGACCCAGCACAATTGATTTGGATGCCTTTCCTTTTGCCAATGGCTGAAGTTAATATTGTATGTAGAAACTGTCGTATGTGTCATAATGTCGTATGTGCCAATATCCGTTGCGAAACTATAATCAGTTTGAATTTTGTTTTTTTTGTTTGTTTGTTTTTTTTTCCTTTCTATTTTTGGTTGTGGCGGACCACAGATATGGAATGCTAGAAAAAGCTGATGGAAAACCACACGATTCCTTTTCTTACCACCAATAGCCAGAGACATTCAGGGGCGGTCTGCACAGAAATAAACAGCTCTATGCTTCTGATCGGCCTTCTTTTCCTCTAGCTGTGATTGGCTTATTAAGACGGGGTTTCTAATTTGCTGCACTTCTCAACACTTCTGTTAATTCAACATCCAGCTAATTAAAACACGGTAAACTAATTAAATACAAGCATGTGCCTGGTTTTTGCTTCTGCCCCGTGGCCCAGCACAGCCTGCTGTCTAAGGCTATAAACAGATATCTCATAACTTCGTGTTTATTTTTAGCTGCCTCATATAGTTTCCGTGTAGGTATATGGCTTCACTTGAACTATATAGCTCTGTTTTGCTAATATGAATGTAATATCAATCTATAGCCACATAGTGTGCAATGGTTTGCTGTTTCTTCAAACATTTAATAATTTACTTCAACAATACCTACCCTATGTATACCTTTTCCATTAGCAAATAAGTCTCAATTTTCAATGTAAAAAAAAGCAAGACCTCACACACTAGTAAGTAATGACATGAACTATGACTGGAATGTTAGTTCTTTAGCTATTGTTAGTAACTAGCTATTTAGAAAGAATGCATACCTGGATAAATTTAAGTGGTCCTTAACACTACTGCTGCACATCAATGCTTCTGAGCTGTGGATTGATTGCTCCATGTTTTTTTTCCCTCTAGGATTAATAAAGTTTTCTGATTCTGAAGCTGATACACCGCAATAGAGCTGAATGCTCAGCTACCAGCTGTAGATAAAAAGTTAACAGGTCCCCCTGCAACAGTTAAAAAAAAGGACACTAGTTAGCCTACTACACTCAAAATACGCTGAAGAATAAAGTGACTAGAGAATCAGAAATTCTCCACTAGAAAATATTGCTTTCTTACCTAATATACGTGTATACCTTTGATAATGTTCCCTATTCAGTCTACTATCCCACTTGCCTGCAGTCATAGATATACAGGGTTTGCACTGAAAGGATAATATTCAGATGGAATACATAAAACTATAAAGGTTACTTTTTTGATTCTGACATTCAAGCACATGGTACAAAGGCATTCTAATAACTTAGGAGTTAAGTTCAGCTTGCATTTCTCACTGGACAGAGTAAAAAATTGCTTAATGTGAAAATTGAAATGAATTTCTGAATTTGTTTGTTTGTAATAATAAACTTAACATAAGAAACATTTGGCTAAATTTAAACTGTGTTTACATTTCATCAGAGGGCTTGAAATCTATCCCAGGTGGCACAGGCTGAAAGATAAGGGCACACTCTGGATGGGATGGCAGTCCACAACGAGGCAGACACATTACGGCCAATTTATTGATACCATGTCTTGGAAACGAGGATGAAGACTAGAGCTGCATGATATATCGTGTGCATAAACAATAATCATTGGTCAGCACTGTTTGGTGTGTGACACAACTCGTGGCAACACTACCAGTTTGACTCTAGTGGTTGATCATAAGTTCAATTTGGGAAGATGGTGGTGCAAGAGGTAGCGTTATCGTTCGGCAACCGGAGGGTTGTAGGTTATAGCCCTGGTTCCTCCTGACCCCATCAAAGTGTCCTTGAGCAAGACACTGAACCCCAAATTGCTCCCGGTGTGCAGGT
>JAODKC010000130.1:3886794-3909401 GCA_026777985.1 Mormyrops attenuatus | reverse complement strand
TCTCCATTCCATTCATTCAGTTAACATTACACATTGTTTAATTTCATTTCATTATTCATTGAATTGAATACATCAGGTGTATATATATATATATATATATATATATATATATATACACAGACATATATACTATATATATATACACACACACAGACATATATATACTATATATATATACACACACACACACATATATATATATACATATATTCCTACATATATATTTTTTCCCAATTAGACAAAAGCAAAGCTGAGGCAAAGGCTAAGTGCCTGAAAGTGACAGGATAAAGATTTTATAATAGCAGCTAGGGCATTTAAAATGGTAAGAGACTGCATGTTAATAACATCACATAAATTAGCGGTTTGCCCTATATGACAGCGACCAGAGCCTCTCAATCATTCCGATCCCAGATAGCCACCCCCAGCTAATGGGAAAAGATTCTAGACTCTACACGTGGTGAAAACCCAGGCGCTCATCGCGTCTACCGATCATTGTTTTCATTAGCATCGTGCTGAACAATAAGCGCCACCCAACCCATTCAGGTCATGCTGTTCACCTTTACCAGGGGTTCCCCTGGCAGGTCACATGGTTTTTTTGTCCGCATCACATATGCAGCTGCCTAATGGGTGCCCCATGGACAGAAGAGATCCTACAGTGGAGTGCACAGAAACATCCCTGCTGGATTCCATGCATAGGACGTGCTCCTTCTTGTAGGAAGATAAACATCTGCTGTCTACATCATGTCCTCCCCAAGTCTGTCATGCATTAGAATAACACAACCATATTTGCTGAAATGTGAGAGAACCATACACCCAGCACCTACATACCAAACGATTGTATGTCTGTCCATATCCATCCATCCATCCATCCATCCATCACTCTAAGAGTTTATGGAAAAGGTCTTAATGTTTTATCCTTGTCAGGGTTGAGGGAGTCTAATGTGGCAATGATGAAAAAGTCATTTTTAGGTACAACTTTGGCTTGGCCCAGGAAAGTATGCGAATCCCCACTCCTAATCAGACATCACTGGCAGGGTGTAGCCTTGGATCGCTGGGCAAGAGGAATAGACACAACTCATTGCTTTGCATTTTAAGAAAGCTTTTAGCGTCAGATTGTATTTGCATTTTGAATTAAATTTAACTGTAAAATAGGGTATGGTTTAAAAAAAATGAACAGTGCCCAGTTAAGTAAACTTTTGAGCACTCTCAGCGGAAGCATAATGAATTTTTTTTGATATGCAAAATTTAACAGTGCAGTTCGAGGGAAAAATGTTTCCAATGAAAGCCTTATCTGATTAATTAGGCAAAGCCGCCCAAACAGACACGTGCATTAAAATGTAACAATTTTATGAAACATAATGCATTTTTAATCAAGAACTTCTCAAACCCGGTTGTGTCTCTAAGATGTCATCTTAGATTAACAAAAAAGTCTTCATTCTAGTAGGAATGTCGTCAGATGGCCTATCAGAGTCCATCTAATCTGTGACTGTTTCTGCCCAGTCTGACGGGCAATGTTGACTTTGTATCCCTCACATCTGAGACTTTTACACTGACTGCTCAGGCCTCAGCTTGGGTCTGATGTCGTGAATGCTGATGGCACCCCCAAGAATTTGCAGATGAATCTGTTCCCCTGACGATCCTGGTGCAAAGGGATCCGAAGTGACAGCTTGTTGATTTAATGGCCGGATTCCTCATGAGAGCACAAGCGCGTTAATCTCAGTGGATTAGCGAACCCCAAATGGGAGAATCTTTCTGCAGCCACAGTGTATGTTCTGCATTTACCAAACAGAACTCTCTCTTCTGAAGTCTCTTTTGCATAAAGTAATACTCTTGGCATCTGGTTTTTGTATATTTCATTTAAAAGCCACCAACTTATATTTACATATCCTACTCACGAAAGACAGAAATAGCAGTATATATTTTGGTTTTATGCCATATATATATATATACATAATATATACATATACATACATATTCTGCATAATGTATTTTCATTAATGCTTTGGAAGCCTCTGCTGAGTGCCCCAGATTTTCTGTGTCTGGTTGTTTTCTGCGGCTGGTGTGTGGCTCAGCAGGTTAGGATGCTCTGCCTGTATTTGGCAGGTCACCGGTTCACATCCCAGGATTGGCAGAGTGATCTCACTATTGAGACCTTGAGCAAGGCCCCTAACCCTGGGAGTGGCTGGCCTGCCTTTCTCAAAATGTACATCATTCTGAATAAAAGCATCACTTGGATAAATAGATGGCTCTTACCTTCGCTTTCATTCATTATACCATATGTGTGGCTTATATAATTATAAAACAAATTGCTCATTTGGTCAATATCCCTCTGATCTGTACAAGACCTCTTAAAAACATCAGTCCAGTACTGTGAGTTTGACTTGCCGTGTTTGTGAGCATAGTGCTTATGTTTGTCCCGGCGTGTCGGAACAAACCACCCAGGCTTACCTCAGCCCGACACAAACAATAGCTAACAGATAAGCTTCTCATGCCATTAGCCCTCATTAGCATAATGCAGCCTATAATATTTCTCCTCTGGAGTAGAACCGCGTTATAAGAAAATCCCCATTCGTCATGTTACCCACGCAGCCAAATGTCCCTGAATGCCGGCCATTGTCACAGGAATGGAATTCGCCCCCGCCAGTTCCGACAAGTTTCGGCAAGGGCCCTTCCTGTATGCCTGTGCCGTCTAGAGATTAAGGATGGCTCGCCTCATATTTTGACGCCGTCTCTCTGTCTAAGGGAGGGAGGGCCAGGTGATCATCGTTCCATCACTTTTTCTTGACCGGCCTTTTATTTCTAGCATTCTGTAGGCTGTGCCCGGCTTTGTTTTGGTCATTGGCCAAGGCTTCCTGCATTTTGGCCTGGAACGGCGTGACAGTGAGGTGCTCACATATGCAGTGTTGTTGTGGTTTTTTTCCCTTTCCTCCCTCCTGAAACGGCAATTATACGTCTGTTCATCCCAAAGGTCTTTTGTTGTCTCCTTCCCACACTACTCCCATCCATCCCTGGGAGGGAAACGTTGCCAACAGCACTCTGTTAGCACTTGGTGCAGAAATCCCAGTGTCACAAGGCTCTGTTCTCAAAAGTGAGCCTCGCTTTCCCCCAGTACTGTAAATACTAATGATGGTAAGTTAAATACCAGTGTTGTTCCTAGAGGAACAGCAACAAAGCTTTCTTGTAAAGTGATTCCACAGCTTCTCAAACAAATATGGCCGAATCAGCCTCGCAACAGGCGAGTTCCATTGGTCTGCTGGTATTCTCCACGGCGACAGATGAGGCGGTCTCCTCAGTGCACACAAAAAGGAGACGCCTCCCGGGAGAGGTCTGCCCGCTATCTTTTTAGGGCCTCTTTGAGGCCCTTTCATGTGGCCGCAAAGCCGCAGAGGCTAATCAATCCCTCTCTTGATGTGCGTACACCGAGCAGCAAGACGAGCGGATTAGGAATCAGCTGACTCCCTGCATTTTCTTCGCGCCGATCAAAAGCGGAGTGGCAGAGTGTGGACTAATTTGACGGGATGAGAAACCCTCACTCGAGTCTCTCTCGGTCTCTCTCTCCCTTGCTGGCTCTCATGGGCAATATGCGCTTTCAAAAGAGACATCGTAACAGACAGGCCATTCGCGGGCTACTATAAACACAATGTCAAATAACCTGCAGCTTCCGTCTACCTCTGCCACTTGAGTGTGTTCCCCTCCTTATCGCCATCTCCACTTACGTGACAACTTTATAATAGGTTTTATTTCTTTTTTATTTCTTTGCTTCCCCATTCATTTCAATATCACTGATCAGGGATATTTACAGAATTACAGCATGTCGCATTGCTTTTGTTTTGACTGTCTTCTTTTGGCGTGACCGAATTACAGGCAGGTTGTCGGACAGCAAATTTAGCTTTTGGCTCTTTTCGTAGCATTTTTCTGCAAAGCCTCCCTTTCACAGCGTAATAAACACAGACCCCCAAGGAACCGGTGCGTGGCAGAGACATCTCACTGACTATCTCTCGGCTCTCTGGACTCTTTCAAGCAGTTCTATAAATATGTTAAGAGAGATAACATTCAGCACAAGCCTCTTGTAAATAAGGAGCTTCAAGCAGCATCATGGGATACTTTCTGGACATCAGTGTGCGAACAAAAATTCTCAGGGTATATATAAATTATATATATAGTTTCTTTTGGTTTAAACAGAGCATAGCATGTTGAACATCTCCCCTGAAGCACTCTGTGTCTGACCTTGGTGCGGCTTCTGCAAGTGCAGAGTTTGGCTTTACATGTCGATTTTACCGTCTTAGGTCATCTGCCCAAGACTACTTGCTATTTGGATGAATCACTCGTCGTTTTTTTACTGACATTTCTGAAACTCTAATCTTAGCATAGATGAAACTGATACACAGTGTCTACAAAATAATAAAGTGATTTCACCCTCTGATTTGTGTTCCATCTGGGAACTTAGGATAAATTTAGTAGCTGATTGCTTACAACTTTCTCTTGTGCTTAAAAGTGTGTTAAAACCCTTTGGATCCTTCCACAATTGTTCTTCTTTCAAGGCATCTTTTTCACAGTAGTCCTTCTTCCTTTTATTTGTGAATAAGTAAACACATTTCTAAGATACGTGAATGTGGGACTTAACACCAAATGAGGGACAATGGCAGGTAAAGCCCTCCATATTTTCCAGATTTGGCCCACTATGGTAACTGACACTCTTGACATTCAGGCGAATATAACAACCATATAGAAAGATCACGTTGTCACCAGAAGAGAAGATCCAGCAGTCTTATAAACATGCAGTCTATCACTGTGCAAGGACACCATCAGGGTGACAGCAGCTACCATTGCATAAGTCATCAAAGGCAGCTTTTCACATTGACTTTGTGGTCACACTTCTTATGGGGGGCTCTCTTGGCTAGTCATAGCTTCATTACGCTCCTCGCAAACTTTAGTTTGCTTCTTTTTTCACTTCATTTAATCAGGTAAAGTCTGTTGAGAATAAGAACCGCTTCACTAGTGAAGTAACAGCCTGGAAGTATGCGAACAGCATGCATTTTTATCCGTGGGAGGAATCTGGTGCACCTGGAGGAAAACCTACGCGAGCGCCGCGAGACGCCACACAGATGGAGCTGGGATGAGAGCGGCGTTCCTGGAACAGTGAGGCGCCAGTGCGCATCACGGAGCCGGCACGACGTCCGCCTCAAGTGACCCGTGACCTGGTAACTCGGTCCACAGGCTTAACATGAACAGCCTAATTATAATAGCATAAATCTGTACACTCCGCACTAGGCTACAATTAGCAAGATTAGCAAGGCATGCAGGAACAAGCTATCAGTGCCATACATGCAATAAAGTTAAATTCCACAAATTCCATTTACTGTCAGCTTTTCATCTTTCCTGATACCCTAGTGTATTATTTAGTGCAACCATTATTTTCAATCTGTGTTATCTCTAAGACAAAAATAGCTATTGTTCTTTGTTTCTATTTATAATGCTGAATCTGGATATCAGTTTTGTGTGGAGTCAGTTTAAATGCCATCGATTTGCTACTTGTTATTATGCAATATCTTGCGTCAGTGACACTTGCCTCCCTGGCTCTACTTTTCCTGCCTTAGTTTATTTTTATACTCTTTTTCCGAACGCGGGGCCGGAGACAGCTGTAAAGGAGCAGACACCTTGCCCAAATATGGGGGAAACACTGTTCGATTAAAATTAGCCAGGAGCCACTAGAGGCGCCGGGGGCAAATGGAACGTCTCCCTGCGCAGACCACATAGTGAGCGTCGACCCCGTGGCTTCATTATCACCCGATGTCACCTCCCTTTCCACCGCACGCACCCAAGGGGCCGTCTGCTGGTACCACACATCTTTTCCTGACTTCGTCACCAAGCCGCAGAGCACCTGAGGACTTATTGATTGTAATTCTAATTCAAACTGAGATCTTCTGGCTCTTATGGAGATGAATCAATCTACAACTATATATAAAAGTTATATATTTCCTTATGAGTTAATGACATATTGCCATTTTCTGTCTACACTGTGAAGCATAACTGCATTTCTTCCCTATGTAAAATTAGTAACTGTTTTTTGCCATTTCTGACTCGTATGTCCTGTATATAAGCCACACAAATAGGTAGAATATGTGATAATATTTTGAAACTGATAAAGAGGGAAGTTTTGGGGAGGGAAGGTCTATTAACTAATGAAGGCTCCAAAAACCTTCTTAAATATTTTAAAAACTAATGATTGTTGGCCTGATTGTTGTTGTTGTTTTTGAGTTTCTCATGCCATCACCAAGCGTCAGGATGTGGCTCTAATTCTTTGAGATGTTTATTTTTGTTCTATAACCTTCGGTAGATTAAAATTTCTATATTTGACCAACATTTTTGTCCATACAATGCAAAAGTGCTTAATACCGTTACATATAAAATGTCAACAAGTACATACAAAAAGAGCAATAGTTATATTAATAAAACTAACTCATATTGTGTTGACCGTGGTGTGGAAATTCTCTTTATGCCTCCCCCCACTTGCCCTCTGTTGGGGAAAACAAGCTGGCTGTGAAGGGCAGCCACTCCTAGTAGCACCCCAAGCACTGGGGGGTTAAGGGCTTTGCTCAAGGATCTACAGATTGGGTGGGGTAGGGCTTGAACCAGTGACCTTCTGCTTAGATGTAGAGGCTTAGTCCACTGAGCCACACTGCGAACAGCAGTCTGGATGTTAAACAATATACACCAGTACATGTGTTTCTTTAAGAAGCCAGGGAATTCTTGTAAGTAAGGACCGCATAAAGCACATTGTTATGGCATTTATTTCCTAAAAAACAAAGTGAAAAGTGGCAAGGAAATAGCTTCTGTTCTCGTGGCAACAGCATAGCTTAAATAATTTTATCTGCATTTCAGATCTGAGCTTAACTTTTCTGTGGTGCAAATGCATGTGCTTCATGCAGGAATTCGTGAGTGACAGGCCACCACCAGCATTTAAGTGAAGGAGGAAATGCTGTGCAATGGCCTTGTCCAATTATTGTTTTGGGGTTAATTATGGCCCTTGCCAGCCCCCCACCCATTAAACATCAGCTACGTGGGCTGCTGTGATAAAGGAAAAATAGATCTATCATTTTGTGCTGATGTTTTGACCACGGCAAATGGAAATCTGCTGCAAACCTAATGAGCTCTGCAGCGCCGTTAATAGTTCCTGTAATCTCAGCGCTTTCACAGACAAATGCACTTAACACTGCCGAATTGCGCCCCCAGGAAACGTGCTGTAGAGTTATTATTCAGCTGTGGGACTGGCCACCACATGACCTCCAAGCAAGAAAAAAAAAAATAGAAAAAGTGAGAGAAACTAAATCTGAGTAGTATTTTGGTTTTGTACCCTGGCAATCTGATATTCAGACATTCACATACTTAAAATTAACCATTCACGTGTCCCTGTTACTAACAGACTATTCAGTTACTGGTCTGCTGCTGTCAATATGCTGTGGGAAACATCCTGTCATATAAAAGGAAAATTTATGTAAAAGTGGTGTATAATTACCACTATATTGATCAACAGTAGTGTCTCCCAACCCGGTCCTTGGACACCCCCAGCAGTCCACATTTTTGCTCCCTTCCAGCTCCCTGCCAGACAGTCCACAATTTTGCTCCCTCCTAGCTCCTGGTATGGAGCTGGGAGGAAGCAAAAATGTAGACTGTCTGGAGGTCCCCATGGACTGGATTGAGAAACACTGACCTACAGTATCTCCACTCTGCCCTCCTTGTGGCTTTTTTATTTCAATATACATCTTCCTTATTAGCCTGAAATGCCAATATCCACCTTAATGAGTGTGTGCATAACTTATTCATGCTTCACTTTATCATAGGCTGAAGTATAATCAATGATGGAGGAATAAAGATCTTCTCTGTATCTTTTCTGCCTTTCTCCATGCCCGGTGTTGACATACATTTTTCATCACTTCTCCATTCATTTTCCTCCAGACTAGATTTAACATGTGATGTCTGATTTTGTTTCAATACAAACCCGCCGATCACAAGGTCGCCGTTTTTGATTTGCTTCTTAAGTGATGCAGGATTCTGCTTTAGACAGAGAAACTCGCTTGCACAATTTTTTTTCTTTTTTGCTAAATGTGAAAAACGGCTTCCTAGTATTTTAATATCAAGAACAGCATAGTACAGTTTCTTTAAGTTCCTTTGGTGACTCTGACAGTTACCTTGTGTATGAGGTATAAACTACTGATATACCAGTAAGATCCTCTGCGTCAGCGGATTAATCTACATGAACGGAAATGTGCCTAAATGATATGCATGAAGTTATTCAAATATTTTTTTTTTAAAAAAGAAAGATACCACATCTGTCACTTTTGAACGCAGTGCAGTTTATCAGTGAAGCATTTACATAGAAAATAATATATTCCAACTAATTTTGGGCCTTCTGTGCTCAAGGTTCAATTTCAAGGCAGACCCGGACCTTAAAGGGAAAAGAGGAAAAACCCACAATCAGATTGGATGTGAGCACCAGGTTATACTGGTTAACTGGGAGACTGGGTTTTGCAAACGGGTTGTTTCAAAACACACAGGATCGCGGGGTGAATGCAGGGTCACCCATACTTGGCTTCACACAGGCAACAATTATGCCATGAATCTCTCACACCTTCCGTCCTGCCGCTCAAACCTGCGTAATCATGCAACTGGAGAAGGTGTCGTGTACTAGGGCTTGAGAGAAAGCACGTCCGAGGGCAGCGGAGTGTTTTTAGCTAAACATTTAATTAGTTCTCCGTGCCATCACTGCCTATGCTCTCCGACTTCTCCTGCAGTCAGTCATAATGGGTGCCGGTGGAAAAATAAACGACGCCATAAACCAGCGGGAGTGATACCTTTATTTCAGGCAAAGCTCCGCGTTAATATCATCACGTATTAAATGACAGCCCACGTGATTGTGTGCTTTCTCTGCTCACCTCCATCAGTGTCGCTGTTAACACTAAGTCATCCGACCCGATCTACCTTAGTGGCGTACGTCCATTCAAACAGACAGGTGGTCAACGGTGTTTTAATTAATATTCAAGGCAGGAGGTATTTAACAGCTACTCCATTTCCTTCCATTGCATCAACTCCACAACAGCCATCTCCTTAACCCAAAGTAATTACATCCTCCAAGTACTGAAGTAAGGACATTTTGTTACAAGGACAAAGACTGTTACAGCAATACTGGGACACAGCACTAATAAGACCAATATATTCATAACACTGTTATCAATATTACATTATTCAACTGAGAAAAAAAATTACATGTCAATAAATAAAACCACTAGAAATAGGAAAGGAAAATACCAGAACTTCAATATTAATAATCAAAATACTTTTTTAGTGTGAAATATTATGAGGTCTGTGTGCTGAACGTGTGTGTAAAAATAAGTCTTCTGTCTTAGTCGTAATATAAGAAACAATATATAAAACTGACTTTGAAATGCAATACTTGTGAGTCAGCAGAAAGCACTGAGGGCAGAAGAAAGTGAGGTTTGTTTGTTCAGTAGTTTTATTCTTATTTCCAGGGCTTTAACCAGCCATGCCAAACCAAAGTATAATTACGCCAATGAAGGGCAGAGCGGTCATGGACGTGATGCCCAAGTGCTTTCTGGGTAAACGGATATCCCAGTTGAGGAAGTGCCAAGAAAATGTCAAAGTGGAAAGGATGGGGAGGAAATAAATTAATTCAGCAAAATGTTCTGCCGATTAATGTCATGTGTAAGCTGCATGCAAGTCTTTTTGAATAAATGAGTCACGCGGGACTAGCTTTCCATACACACCGCACGGCCTCCCTTTTGAGGTGATCTCATTAGGCCTTATCGTATTTACAGATCGTCAGGCATGTCCCGATTAGAGATTCCTAAGCTGACGGAAACATGTAGCTCTGACCAAAATATCAGATGCTGATACCTAGGCACAAAAACATGTAAGCTCATCGCAAGGGAAAGTAGTGATCTGGGAAGAGACTAGAAGGGGAAAGTTGTTAGTTGACAGCCAATTTGTGAATTTCTATATTTGCTATGAACACGTGATATAAACTGTTAAACTGGAACCATAAACACATATTTCTATAAAAAAAATCCAGTCTGGTTATTCTTAATTAACCTTTTTGCAAACTAAAGGCAAATACAATGTATTCTTTTTCAACCTAATACATTTTTGCTGCACCTGGGACATCATGGAGGAAAGTTTGTATCCATTTTGCAGTTGAAATTTTAGAAGACGGAACTTTTATTTATTTATTTATTTATTTATTTTTCTACCTTTTCCCCCCGCAGTCCTGCTGGGCAGCTACATGTCTTTGGTGCAAAGCCAAGGTCTGGGGGCAGTGATCTGTCTTATCTGTGAGACACATGCTTTGGCCGACTGAGCCGTGAATTCTTCTCAGGGCCAGGCTTTAGTCTGGTCCTGTAAAAGTCTGTGACTCTGCCCCACACAAGTTGGTGCCCTGTGTCTGCAGTGACGAGCAGGGCTAGGTGACAGTGTCAGGAATGTTTTAATTGATAAGCCTCCCTGACTCTAACCATGACCTACATGAAGATTAATAATGACTAAAATCTGATATAAAAAATGGTGGTGTAGATGAATAGAAATTTTAATGAGATGATGCTACGTCTGTTGGTTGGTGCAAAGCTGTTGTCTTTAGCACTATTGCCTAACGCCTTTGGGGTTAGTGTTCAAGTCTCTCCCATGGCTCTCTGTGTGCACTTTACATGTTTTCCCTGTGTTGTTGTCAGGTTTCCTCTAGCTTCCCCCCACAGTCCAAAAACGTACTAAGGTGAGCTGGAGTTGTCATATTGCCCATAGGTGTGAATGATGTGTGTGCCTGCAATGGCTTGGTGCCCCATCCTGGGTTATGTCTGTCTTGTGTCTACGCCCTGTCTTGTGTCTACGCTCTGGACCCTCGTAACCCAGACAGGTGCAGAAAATGGACAGGTGCTTTATTTTTACAGCTACATTGGAATGTTTATTTTTGCATATCCCCTCTTGCTCTCCTGTCACACACACACACACACACACACACACACACACACACGCACACACACACATACAGGTGAGAGCAAAGCCTGGGATCTGAATGCAGGGTCAGGCCATTTGTACAACATCCCAGGGTGTTTCTGGTGTTATGCAGCTCCGAAAGTGCCATGGGAATGATCAGTTAAATCATTTTCATTTTAATTAGAAATTATTATAATTAAATGAAATATGAACATTTGTATTGTATAATACTGTGATAGCATGGATACAGCCATTTCTTTTCATGTGTGCTAAACAGAAGGAAAATGTAAGGCCAGAAACAGAAATGGTGAAATGATTCTATCAGATTTTACCCTTTAAATCATTTTTTGTTACATTTTCCTCCAGTTTCGGCTCATAATTATTACTGTTAACCGTGTACACTGTGTATGTATAGTGCATGTCACAGAAATATATTTACTGCTGACATTATGGATTGTCATCTGGTATCTCTGCTTCCCTTGTACATTGTAAAGTTCAGGTGTTTATTTCTCGAAATCTGAGCTGCGAAAGCTTGTTTTATGGTGATTTCTCAAATCACGCTTGGTCAGCTCAAAGCTGACGTGGTGCTATTTCAATTTTTTCTTAATTTCTTTTTTCTTTTTACCGTGGATACAAAAGGGCATGGCTCTCCAGCTGAGTTCAGATGTCTTTGTCAAGCACTCAATTTGACTTGGCGACAAAAGAAATATATAATTCTGTATACCTGATCCACTGTGAGCCATTATAAGATTATATAAAATAGATGTCAGCCCCCCCCCCCCAGCTGCAGGTTTGGGGCCCCCTGGCCTTACAGCCTCAGACTGACAGAGGACCAATCACAGCAAAGCGATTTCAACCACTCCCCGTACAGCCAACTGGGACCCCTGTTCCATCACTGCAGTGTGATTGCGTGACACTAAAAACAGGCCAGGCAGTTCTTTAATTACTTCATTAATTTTAATCAGATCCAATTAATTACTTTTTTTTTAGAACCTGGTGGAAGTCCGGCGCCACCATGATCACGGCAGAAGGAGACTCCGCATGGCAAGAAAAAAATTCATCTCTTAAAAAAAAATCTATTATTCTTGTGAGTCAAAGAAAGACATTTGGTAGTCTGTAATTATTCACCACTTGTTCAGTCCAATTCAGTGTTCTGCCAGGGCCCCAATGGCTCCCTCAACCATCCAGTGTGTGTTTAACCTGGCAAACCTGTCTGTTGTACATTGCACTGCTCTCTCATGGCCAATCTGAAACAAATATAATTGATTTGTCTCCATTGTAGGCAATGTCACCCTGTGGCTATTTTCTAGTTTATGGAAACAGATTGTGTCGAAACACAACTTCCCGTAAGTGCTCTAACTCTCATGCAGACATATAGATCCTTGATGAACCAACATGTCTGACATTATTTTTGTCTGGGCTCCTTCAATGCAATTCATCACGATGGGCTTATAAACCATACTTTCCTAAATGAGCTTTGTTTAGGTAAACCATGATAATTTTATTAGACATTGCACATTTGGGTGTAAATAAACAGCTGTTTAATCATCAACACAATAGGAAGTTTGTTTCTAAAATCCGCTCATGCCTATAATCCTTTATTTCACTCAAATGCAACATTTAACCTTTTATACAATCCTGTAAACAGCTTTTTTTCCCATTAACTGAACATTTCCAGTAATTGCTCCAATGTAAAATTAAATTAAAGCAAACAATAAGGAGTGACAGAAACAATTATCGCTGAATGTTTGACTGATGAAGATATGCGAAAAACGGGAGAAGTGATTTACCCAGAATTCATTGCAGCAGTGGACACTAATTCCTTATGAGTAATTCTTCAACTGAACCTTTATTTTGAAGCCAGGGCGTGGGTTTAGATATAAATCGCAGGGACATGTCCCCACTGATATTGTGCGAGTACCGTCCATGTCTGGGGGGGTCGGGGCTGATTTGGTCCCTACCAACGTTGAAACCAAACCTATGTCCTTGTTTGAAGAATGTTTCAAACCAGAACTCTCTTGTTTGTTCATTCTTGTAAGTTTTATTTATTTATTTTTATTTAGTTTCTAAAGCAATTCCCTTCAAAAAAAAAAAAAAACTTTTTGTACTACTTCTAATTAGTTTCCTTATCTTTACGACACAGGGAAAGTCAGTATTCTGAATTAGCTTTCTTCGCCTGTTTTATGTTGATGATATGGCAAGTACCCTATCCGACGTGTAAATGTGAACATGCTGAATTTGCTAACAAAGCACTATAAATACATTTTCCGTGTGAAAATGGAAACCGTGGACATAATCAGAGTGCACATGGGCACTCTGCTATTTTAACAAGAGTTTTTCCAAAGCATCCCTTATGTAAAAACTCCATAGTGGAATTACAGGTGCAAAGATCAGGGAAGCTACATTTGTTTCTTTTGTCTTGTTTGTGCATGTTAATAGCTGATATATCCCTTTAATTGTGTGATAGGCAATCCATCTTCCAGAACTATCTATCCACTGCATGGTCGCAGCAAAATGGGTCTCCAGGAAACACGGGGCATGATGCACTGGACACCTTTAGTGAGGCTTTACATTTATGCATTTAATGGACGCTTTGGTCCAAAGTGACATAGAAGCTAGGCAGATGGTACATAGATTGTAGAATATCACAGGGTATATGCACTCATACACTACAAGGCAATTTAGACGTCCCAGTTCACTTAATCTCGTGTTTTTGGAGAGGAAACTTGAGTCCCTGAATGAAAAAAGTGCTAATACTGGATGAGCATGCAAACTCCACACAGGGATGGAATGCACAAGCAGGCAGGGAGCGCTGGCCAATGTGCCAGCGAGACTCTGTTAGTTATGACTGACTGATATGTTCAGATGATGCTGCTGTATTCTGTATTGCGGGAATAGTTTTCATTACCATAAAAAATGAAGACATACATGGAGACACAGTAGTCTGCTGGCTGTGTTGGCTGCAGTACCAGTTAGATCAGCAGCTACTGAAGGCTCGCTGAAATTAATATAGCCAAATTGCGGCTTCTGCAGAATTCTCCAGGCACTTATTGTGCAATCTGATGTTTAGAATGAAGAAAAAAAAATACATGCCAGTACATCCTTCGCCACAAACATCTGGAGATGCTGTTGAGTGCACCAATTAAATAACGCAAAATGTAGTATTTGTATGATCCACAGGGAATGGAATTAATTTCTTAGTGGTTGAAGAAGGAGAAATGAATTCCAAAGCATTCTTGAGTGGGTGAGAAACATCTGTAGCTGCTGTGAATGTACATAGTATTTTAATTCAATTACTGCCTGAAATCTAGGATGCAAGATGTCGTATGCTAGGTCCTTCAGCTGCTGGCTGCTATGTGGTTTTGGGGCTTAGACTGCTGCGTCTGTGACCGGAAGGTTGCTGGTTCAAATTCTAGGGTCCGCAGTGGGCTGACACGACTAGGCCCTTGGGCCCCTGTTGCTTCCGGTACCTGCTTTGTCATTTCAGGAGAAAAAAGCATTTACAAAGTAAATGTAATGGTCTATGTTTTTTTTGAGGCCAAGCCATACAAAACGTGTTATGTGAACTTTTCAATAAAATAGATGAATGATGTCATAGATGAATATTTTTATTTTTATTTGGATATACCTAAGGAATTAACTCATTTGCAGCAAGCAGGGATTTTTGAACCTAACCATTCCAGGCTGATGTTTTAGCTGAGCTTATTTTTCAATTATAATTGTTTTGAAATTGATTTTATTTAGAAGTTTTCCTGCTGCAACTCAATTTACAGTTAACATTTTATTTGTGACACCGTGTAGTTATAATGAGTAATCTCTTTTTTTCCCAGTGCTATATTCCCTCAATAATAATATATTTTGGGTGAGTTTTAATAGCTTACTGACCTATCTTAAGTTACCACTCAAACTTTTACATGCACTTAATTCCAAAATGCACTTGCATAGCTACACATTTCAACATGATTCTCCATCTGACATCTGAAGGCGAAAGTGACATACAGAAAACTAAATAACTATTTAGGTAACTAAATAAAATATTTTCTGGGGTCGGGACCTTCATGTTTGATCTTGCAAATTACGTGCATGCATTCTTTTTGTCCCTCAAGGAGAAAAAAAGCATCTGTTTCTTTACCACACTGTGACTTCATCTTTTTGACACTCCCATTTGTCATTTGTGTGCAGAGTGTTATGACCTGTAAAATATTTGGACCTTGTGAATTATTCTTTGAAGGCCTTTTTGCACCCTATCAACATAGTAGAAAGGAAATGTTATTTTTCCCATAAAATCCAGAGGTCATAGAATGTGATTTAGAATGTGAGAAATATCAGACAAAGTACAGAAACTCAAAATTGTGAAAGAATGGGTGTGATATAATATAAACTTCAGCACAACATCAGTTCCACTGTTACAAGCATCTAATTTGGAGTTAGTTCTGGACTACTGCTTCTTCCTTTATTTAATAAAAAAAATTTTTTACAGCACCTATTCAAAATTGCATAAGAAGAAACATGTACTGAATTGAACGAAAATACTTCAAGTGGTCTTCAATCATGGCTCAATCTTCTGAACTGTCTACTACTTCAAAATCCATATAGGTATTGGACACAATCAGATTTTACTTCCAGTAAATAGAAAATATATCAATTTATGAAACTGTACCATTTATGACAGTTGAACGGCAGTCATGTGTAATGATTGTCTCAGAGAACATGCAACATTTTCTGCAACTGCAGCATCTCAGTGGTGTGAAGAAACAGGACGCTACCTCTTCTGTAGAAATTGCAACATGGATATAATACATCAATGACTTATTGTAACCCAAAAAAGAAACACAAAAAAGACAAATTACTGAACAAGCAGTGAGAAGGGAGGATTCTGAATGAGTATTCTGGGTAACAGAACAATCACCTTGTCCACCTTGACCACTTCTATTTCAGGCTTAATATATGATTACCTTGTGTTTTGGATTTAATGTTAAGCTTTGCAGCCAAGTAGGAGTCCAAAAACAGCCAGACCATTAAACATGGATTGTTTTATATATAAGAAGAGTGAAGTTCTTTCATCTACTTCCCGCTAAGCATCCTCTCAGGATGAATGAAGCAGCATGTTTGGACTTTGACAGAATCTCTTGAGTTCCTTGATGTCTGGACCCGAAAGCCCATAAATATGTGGAAATTCATGTTCCAACAGGGAATGTATGGCAGGCATGAATTTACTGTTATACAACTGACCCAACTAAAGAAAAATATTACAATAATACATTGATATTAATTAAGAAGAAAAATATATATGAAAAGTCTATAGCGTGATTACTCTGAGACCTTGAAATCACTTAGCCAACCAAAATCACTAAGTGGTAGAGGAGTACTGTACATTTTTCTTTTTTTCTTTTTCTTTGACCTCAGTCATCACTAAAATTGTTGTGGATTCTCCAAGGCCCCATCAGCCAGTATGCTGTTGAATGGTGCGATTGTCTGAGATATAGCTGGGAGAAATGCTCTCACAAGGCTGGTAGTTCTTGTGTGCTGTCAGACCGCGGCACAAAGGGATTTTTATTCCACACAAACGTGCATTTTATTTGAAATGTTTCTCAATTTACATAAATGAATGGAGATGGTGAATATTCTCTCAGCACTGCCAGCAGTCAATGCCTGACAATGACGTTTTTTTTTTCCATCTCCATACAAAGTAGCACTAGTTGTGTCATTAAAGCTTTGGCTGCCTGTGATTGGTTAGGAAATTACAGATAAATGCTAAGAGCCAATATCAGTTTTGTAACACGGGCTCAAGTGACGCTCAAGGAGCTAAGTTAGAAACATTTGGCCGAGGTTGAGCAATAGTTCCTATCACAGATTCCCTTCACAGAGTTTTAGGGCCCAAAATGTCAATACATTCCACAGTTCATAAGTATGTTGAAAAGATAAACATTGGTCAACAGAATGCATTTGTTTCTGAGGGGAATAAATGTGAGGAGATTGAGAAATAAATCAGAGAAAAGCCCATCGCTTTCTTACTAACCCTGGTCAAGCTGTGGATAAGCTTCATATAGCTGAAATTTATCCTTGACAGTACAGCATTTACTCCCTCAGTTAGATTTGATTATGTAGCTGTGAAAGGGAATGGATCCATGTGTTGATATGATCCAGTGAGCCGACACTGTTGGCCAAATCAGTGCACCCCCAATGCCCCGCCTCTAAAATGGGCCCCCGATCCCTCACCCTTGATCAATGAGCATTTTTTTATTTGCTCGTTTGTTGTTTGGGATTCTGTTTTTGATTTCCTGGGAGAATTACAGTGAGTCACTGGAAAACACTTGGTGATGAACTTCATTGCTAAAATTAGACTAACATGTTTTTCTTCTGATTTAGCTAAATCAGTGTTTAACTTAGGTATAATTTACAAAAGAAAAATCACACATAATGATAAAACATAAATATTTGCTTTTAAATCCATCTATATTTCAGTTATTTAAGTCGAACACAGGGAAAACACGCGACATACAGGTTGTGCGTGTGAAACCCTTAAACCAGGAGGTGTGAGAGCTACGTGCCAATTCTACCATACTGCTGTAATACATAATTATGCACTACTAAATTAGCTGTTTATATTTATTGAGAACATCTCGTCATTGTTCTCAAATGCTAAATGACTAAGGCATAATCAGCAATGGATATCACCTCCCTAAACAAATTAAAGGCATGTATTACAACAGCAAACTTATATCAGAAAAACCTACCCCGACTTGTTTCCTCTGTGTTGAATCTTAAGCTACAAGCAAATGTTTAATGCAGTAAGTTCATCCTGAGCAAAGGGCTCAGGCAAAGTGACGGGTGAAGGGTTCTCTACTGCTCTGATAAATTCAAGAAGGCCTCTGATCTCCTGCAGTTAAAAGTTAGTGCTGACTTAATGAGGTGTAGGGGGCCCTCCTGGATATTTAAGGGTTGCCGCGTCCCACTGAAGCCTCAGCTCTGTATCACCAAAGGTTCCTGCGGTTGAAATTCCAGAAAATGAAAGAGAAACAGAGAAGCGATGTCAAGCACCTGCCTCCCACCTCCCACATTCTCCACCTGATCTGACCATCGCTCTTCCAAGCGACGGCTTCATCAGAATTCTCCCGGTTTCTTTAGCCCGCTGGGCTGGGATTGGACAAGGTTCATTACCCCTCTTTGATGTATTTCTTTTTTCAATTTTACAGCCCTCTACCTTTTCCCTAGCCGGGATCAACTCTGAGCAAAGATAAAGACCAACACTTCACACAGCCTCTACAGGGCTGAGTCTCCCCATGGGTCTCTGCCCCCCTTTCTGCTAAGACCGATAGCGCCACATTATGACAGGTGAGTTCCAGGGCCTCTCTGTTACCCTGCGCTACATTGATTCATACCTGAGCCGCTATGCAAACATGTGCGAGTCGAAGACTTGGAGCTAATATTGATGTAAAATGTTCATGTGAGGCGCTATATTCCAGCGTACGGGCAGCATTATTTTGAAATGCATATCTCATCATTCTGAACGCACTTTGAAAATCTGCGTCGGCGTCCAAGGAAAATCGCTCTATTCCAAAGTGGCGGTAGAGCCTTTTATGCACAGCGAGGTTGCAATCACGTTAGGCGCAGAGAAACCGCTTATGTGAATGGACTGCCTTATGCTTTTATTGCTTGTTCCTGTGCCTGAACAAGGAAGACAAGCTGTAGCCAGAAGCTGCAGAAACAGTTGCCCTGGCAACTTCTAATTGCTTTGCCCTGTCATAATGTTCTTTTTTTTAGGCCCAGTATCCTCACATGCCCTCATTACTGCATGTATAAACCTTAATCTAACCTGAGTCCCCTTCATTCCATCATCACTTTCAATTATTGAAAAACAAGGCTGTTTTTTCTAAAATTACATTTTTTCCAGTTGAAAAAGTTAACATTTAACACTGATCCAGTGTGTCGAAACTGAGTCAGACTCTCAATAATGCGTTATTGTTTTGAGACGCAGTTTGGCCTTGAGAGTAGGTGTTTCAGGCCACCGTTTCATTGTGCATCCCTGTCTATCTTTCCCAATAATATGTGTACCATTGCTTGTCTGACAATGTTACAAAAGTGCTGCTATGTAGGACTTGTCAGGGTCAGTGAGCGTCTGTCCCTTCATATCACTTCCACGCTTGACCAGCAGGTGTTGCTGGCCATCCTGTTCATTCCTGTGTTTTTACTAGACCCTTGTGTGTTTCCCCAGCTGCCCGGACCACAACATAGCTCAATAGGCTGAATATGTGCCAAAAAAAGGCTGTAACCCTGCAGTCATGGGTTTGTGGTCATCCTCACCTGTTTTGTTTATTGGTTTTATGTTTTTCCTAGCGTTTATAGTCCTTTGTTTCCCTGTTTGGTTTATATATTTATTGATTTTGTTTATCCTGGTGTTTTCTGTTTTATGTCACTAAACCCCTTTTGTCACGGAGCTGCCGGTGGATCGTCACCTTTTTCCCACCTGCGCCATGCCACTCTAACAGGACTATGATAACTATGCAGAGATTGAGTTAGATTGAAACTCATTTGAGTGAAGTGTACTTCAAATGTATAGGATATATACAGGAAAAGACTCCCAGTGTTTAGTGTTCTAAGCAGAATAAAAGAAGTCTGGGATAGTTTATTTCTTATTTCTTGTTTCATGAAATGACTAGATATAGCAACAAAATATAGCTATCTTGATCAGTTGTGGCATAGGACAGTCGAGGCAACAGAAGGAGCATAATACTTCATGTGGACAAGTCAATGGATTAAACATTAATTCAACGTTGGACCTGTGCTGTGTTCCATGCCAGAAAAATGGCCGCCGACCTCAGAACCTGACAAATCAGAGGCAAAGCAGTGACAACTGTGGTATTTCTCTCAGTGGACATCTGAATGCTATATTGCATTCTGAATGAGGCTAAAGCGGACAGAAAACAATCATCAAGCACTATTGTAAGGAAATGGTACAAGAAAATCAATAAAAAGACAAGGCTTTGCGTTTTGATGTTTCGGGTTTTGGAAAAGAACACAGGCCTGCCAAAGCACATCACTTTATGCATTATAATAAAAACATTTGGTCTAGTGAAAAAGCAGAAAAATGCCACTCACGTCGGATTCAGACTCATTGCCGGGGAAACAGGCATTCCCGCCTTCACAGGGTACTGGATTCACAGCCCCTGAATGAAATGTCTGCCAGCTGTTCCTTCCCCTCAAGAGTGGCGAGATTTACGGCCCCCTAAATTTTGGTAAGGGCTCTGGAATGTGTTCCAATTTTGGGCCCTCAATCACTTCCCGCCTCATGCAATAAGGCCTGTTTCCCCCCTTGGCTGCGTGGCCTTCAGCGCTCGCCCATGGCTTGCATGGTCGGGTCTGGGAGAGACTGGGGGCAGCTTGCCTGACTGGCCGCAGGTGCGCGTCATCACTTTCAGCCTGGCCAAGAGCGTGACAGACACACAGGAGATCGTGAGTCTCTCGCAGAGGCACCCACGGGCAGTGAAAGGGGACGATTATTCATGGCTAATGCATCCAAGAAAGCCCAAGAAACGCCCAGCAGTATGCATCTGTTCAACAGTGCATGTAAGTACAGAGAAGCAAATGGGATGTAGGAATTGCACATATGGCGGTTCCTACTGTGTCTCAATGAGCTGCATCTTCCTTTGAGACCGCTGCAAGTGTGACCAACAAACTTTAGACCACTACACTCAGTTCAACACATCAACGCTGTCCAATGATAAACATCTATGTCCATATATCAATTATTATAGGTGTGTGAAAAACCTAATTTTCTCTAAAATTACTTTAGAAAGCAAATCAATGTAAAACAATGTAATGAGAGAGCCTTAGAAACCAAAAAGTAAAATCCTATCTTCACACGGCAGTCAGTGAATGGTTTAATGTTTTAAATGGACTTACGTGGACCGCGAATATATCAGTGTCAACAAGATACAAACCAATCTCGCTTTATATTCACAATTAACAATAATAGTAGTTAGCTAGCTATCAACGTTGTTTTTAAAATTTGCGATATAAAGTATGCAGTATACAATATATCTGCAGTATACAAATGACCATCATGAATACAAATGCTAACTAGTACAAACATAAATACTAGTTAAATAGATGACTTCACAAAGCATCTTTTCATTGGCCAGTTAGATTTTAAACATAGACAGTAGACTGGGTATATAGAATGGGCATACAGAAGGTAGATAGGTCAGCCAAAATGTGTGTGTGTGTTGTCCAGGTATACCTTACCTTGTGGGGACCAAATGTCCCCACAATGTGATGAATACCCATTTCCTGGCCCTATATGGGAAAACTCTATTTTATAAAAATCCGTGACTGCAATGAAAAAACTAAAAATGCAAAAACACTTGTATTTTGTTTGGCAACTTTGGTTAAGGTTGTCATAGTTAGCATTAGCATTTTTCCCACAGAAATGAATGAGCGGTCCCCAAAAAGATATGATTACACGACTCTGTGTGTGCGTGTGGGCCCAAATGTTCCCCACAATGTAATAAAAACCTGTTATTTTGACATTATGGGGACCATTTTCCAGGTCCCCACAAAGATTTGTGAATGCAATCAAAAAACTAAAAAAAGTTTTCCCCATAGAAATGAACGGAGAGTCCAAACAAAGATGAATAGAAATTTATGAGTATTCACTTGTGTGAAATATACAGTTTTTTGGAAACTCGAGCCTGGCTCTTCCCTGCTTCTCACTGATGAAGGGCTTCTTCTTCCCGTTGGTCTTCAGTCCTGCTTCTAGGAGCCTGATACAAACTGTCCTAGCATGGCACTTCACACCACTTAATGGTTCCTATTCTTTTTCAAAGTCACTTGAGGTCATTCTCCAATTTATGAGGCATTACTGGATAAGTTGACGGTCATCTGTGCCCTTATAAAGTCGCTTCTGCCCTCTACCTGGCTGGTTGTTGGTCATTGCCAGAGTCTCCTGCTTCACGTTGTCCTTGCGTCTTAGAAACGGTCAGCTTGAAAGAAGCCTGCCGCGCAGTGTAGCCTTCTGCCAGCAGAACCAGGATTAAATCAGAATTTTAAAATGCAGATTTTTAAAAAATACAGAGCGGTCTCTTATTTCTTCCAGAGCTGTATATTGTATATCCATAAATCTTCTGTGCTGCTTACCCAGCATAGGGTTACAAGGAGTCTGAAGCCTATTTTCAGCATAATGCGCAAGACAGGAGAACACCCTGCTAAACGGGATGCCAGTCCATCGCTGGACATGTATATATATATATATATATATAAAGCTAGCTATGCATGCTAGTGCTGGAGCATAGCGCAAAGGCAGGCAAACAGTAGGTGACGCTACATTCATGGTATGGAGAGGACAGGCAAAGTCCATTTCTGACAGGTGCAAGCAAGCAAGCCCCGGATGCCACTCACTGAGGCTTATGTGACGACTGGATTTTTTTTGGATGGTGAATTATTTATAGTAAGGGGAGAAGAGTCTCACAATTATGGGTCCTGACATACAGTCACCCCAGGTCGAAGCCCATTATGTTGACCAGGATGTCTTGACTGGGGGGGGGGGGGGGGGGGCCGCGGGGGGGGGCGGGGCGGCCGGCCGCGGGGGCGGGGGGGGCGGGGGGGGT
>JAODKC010000130.1:3864100-3882208 GCA_026777985.1 Mormyrops attenuatus | reverse complement strand
CCCCACCCCATCCCACATGCATAATAACCACAGGAGTTTCAATTCTCTAATACCACCATGCTCCAGAAACTAAGGAAAAAATCATGCACCCAATTCTCAAAAATACTGCCCTCATATTTTATTATTTATTACTATTACTGTTTCACATTACACATATGTTTTATAATGTTTGCATAGAATACTGTTGATTGGCTCAGGCAATCAAGTGATTCTGCTAGGTCATGCGCTTACTTTCAGTCAGTTAAAATGTACTCATTTATAATGGATTGAGGTTTTTAATGCAATGTGTCTATTTAGCTTAAGTACTTTGTTCAAGGTTCCTGCAGCAGTACCCCTCTTTAGTTTTGATCTGGCAACCTGGTTATGAATTCATGACCTGATTGCTATGTTCCTGGTAGATGCAGCAGGTTAAACCTCAAACAATTCTTCACATGATAATGGATTTAACAAGTATAATATGTTGGCATTATAAAATAGAAAAGTTAGTAAGTTACGGGCTGTATGTGACAGTGAGGCCTGTATCACCAAACACATACCACAAGCAGCACGACAAACAATGCCATGTGTACACTTTGACTTGAAGTTGTGTCATGGGAGAACATAATTTGGTTTGTTACGCTCTTGACAGAAGGTCCTGGGTACACTTCACTGAGATATTTCGCTTATATCATGCTGTATCAATTGGCAAGGGACAATTAACTACCGAGAACGACTGTAGGAGGCCAGGTGTGATTAGCAAGTGTTGCAAAAAAAAAAGAAAACTACAAAATATGTTTTATACGGAATACAAATTAGGCAAGAGACCACGATGAGGTTCAAGAAAGAGGTTTGATGGTGCTTCCGACTGTTCACTGCAGTACCTTGAAGAAACAAGAACATTTCCATTGATGGACAGAATTCCCCCAACCAGCATGATGAAGATCAAAACCTAGCAGGGCTCTGGCATAAAAGTTAAACTGCTCTCGCTGTGGGGCTTTCTTATCCATGGCGAATACAGAAGTCATTCTGTCAGTTCTCGTTCCACCGCGCATGTCCAAGCAGACAGGCAGATCACCTTGGAACAGAACTCGTAAAATTATAATTGCAGACTGTGGATTTAAAGGGCAGACGTGAAATTACGATCGAGCCACTGAGGTATTATCCATGTGGGAAAATAAAATCTGGAAACTAAGATGAAAATGTAAAGGGGGCAGGTACATTAAAGCGACTTGCATTTACTTCTTTCTTGTAGTTGTTGCAAAACAGTCCCTTATTCAAAGCCTACTGGAATCATGAGAGTGCATAAAAACGTGTCCTGATCTTTTGTAGACAGCTAAGCAGATGGAAAGACACCACTTGCCCCAGGAATGTGGGAATGAAGGGTGTTGTGTTGAATGAGGGGGTGTGGAAGGACTAGATTCAGTCTGTACCTGGTGCAATTGTAACACTCATCTGTGGTGATGTATGTGTTTGTGTTGTGGTGTTACACGCATTTGTGGTGGGGTACATGCATTTCTGGTGATGCACACATTTGTGCTGGCATACTTCTTTGTGGTAGTACATGCATTTGTGGTGGTACATGCATTAATTGCAGTGCATGCATTTGTGGCAGTGCAAGCATTTATGACGCAGGGCTTTGGGATGTTCCAAAAACATCCCAACCGGATTTCATGATGAAATACGGGGGATAAACAAGACTTGAAGCTCACAATATTTTCTTGTTTTGATAGGTGACTAGCAATTATAATTTTAAGTTGTTTACACATGTATCTAAATATTTAACTCAAAAGCTTCAGTATGTGAAATATCTTTTGAAGCACAAATTGGAAAATGATAAACCATCTATATTCTAATCATGAGGTCGAGGCTAAACTCATCTCACACACAATTAACAGGTCTTTGCACAGATCTTCTCAATGGAAGTCAGTCCACCTAAAATGGAAGTGAGGAGCCCTTGTGGGTCCTGAAAACAATTTTAAGTGACCTGGGGTGCTGGGGGCAAACATTATGACCTCTTTTTTTACACCACTGTCATGTGGATGAAATAACAGACAACCTATTAGGTATCCCCCACCCACCCAAACACGTAGACGACGCCACAAAGCAGGTGATGACCTGAAGTTGATGAAAAGAAGCCCCCAGAGGCACACAGGCGCTTGTTAGAACAAAGCCACGGCTGACCCACGTCTGCATTCCTCAGAAGCCTCCTCTGTGTTCAGACTTGCAAGACTATTGTCACCTATTTCCAACAACGCTGGTATCTTGGTCTCTTATACCCAGTTTCGTCATTCACTTTGGTACTGCTGCTAACCTACTTCAAATTAGGTTTATTCAAAGGAAAAATTTTCATAAAGGAGAGATGAAAAACCTAATTAACAAACACAACCTACATGCAAATTTACCTTGCAGGGGGGGGGGGGTAAAGAAAACCATTTCAGCTTAGTATTTGTGAAACTGTGTAACTTTCAAGAAAGAGCAGGACAAGGGAGGGAAGACATAAAAGCTGAATGTTTGATGCGAGCATGAATCATTTATGTAATGTACAGCTAGCAGGCACTGTGGCAAAATTGTGATCAGTGACATAAAAAAAAAACGCAGTTGTCACCACCTGTCAACTCATAAAGTATTCCATCACCCAGAACTTCACCCAGAGCTTCAAAATCCAGGATGCAAATTTGTCTATTATGGCTTCCTCTACTGGCCCTTTTGCGTCGCATGACAGACGCTGACATTGTGTCCTGTCAGAGTATCTCCCCCGTTGCACATCCCAGAGTTCTGACATGTTCTTGCAGAACTGGTGGATTTTCCTCACCAACCCTTTTCCGATAGGAATCCACTTAATTCCACTTAGCATTCTCCATTGCGAGTCTCGCCGCCTTCCCCCGACAAGCGGTAGATTGCATTATTACATTATTTATTTCTTGCTTGGCAGGTACTTGTTCCAATGTGACATACATGGCCCACAACCTTGCCCTTTAACTTGTTCAAACATTTTTTCTTTCTGTCTGGACATTTGAGTTCAGCTGCCCTCACTACTTCAATTTGCCAAGCACAATAAAAGCTCTCTCTATGCAAAATAACCCTCCACCCTCAGTCATTAAAATGTATTTTCCTGACACGCACTGTGTCACGAGTAGGAGATAATATAAATAAGTAATAAGGCATTACTAAATAAACATACTAAAAGGTCCTTAAGTGTAAAAAGGAAGCTTGGCAAAACAATGGTGTCCAAATGCACACTTAATTACACATCCGTGGCCCACAAGTGCTGTTAAATTACTGATGTATTTGCATTAAACTTTCATCTCTTTCAGTCGGAATGGGGTTTCCATGGCAACCACAAGAAAAACAAGGGTTTGTGTAGTGTTCCCTCCACCCGTCTTCTCAAAAAGCTATCCAAG
Organism: Mormyrops attenuatus; assembly: GCA_026777985.1. Lineage (NCBI taxonomy): Eukaryota > Metazoa > Chordata > Actinopteri > Osteoglossiformes > Mormyridae > Mormyrops > Mormyrops attenuatus. The sequence continues at coordinate 3,878,828 of JAODKC010000130.1, read as the reverse complement.
TCGGTGTCCGCTTCTTTAGCTAGGCGTTTACCAGCAGCTTGTTTGGAGCAACACAAAACAAACATGTTCATATGCAAAGGCTACTTTTGCAGAGAAAAATTTGAAGAATCAGTTTTCCTACTTACACGCCTTCATGAAGCTGGTCGTGAAGTGGAATCCCATAATAAGTCATACATAAATAAACAGCCAAATGAATAAAAATGATTTAAAATATCTCCTAATATTAATGTTTATTTAATTGTTGCATATATCAAATACCGTTACTTGATATGCTTATGAAGCTCAAAAAACACCAAGGCAAGTTACTGATCTGAAACAAAATCCAAAATCCTACTGGTCTCTCAGGTCCCAGACTTTTTTATTACTTTATTATGCATTCAAGAAAATAAGTTATAGAGGTTCACTAAAGGAAATTAAATTGTAAGAGATCTGTCATCACTGTTAGAAAAAGCCGCCATCACCCTCAGATTCATGTCATTCTTCTTCTCATTTATAGGGATTAATCAGCCTGAGAAAGAGCCTGTGGAGCATCATCGACCTTCTGTTCTCTTTGAGGTCGGCTTCAGATTTCGTCTATTGTACTCTGCATGTAGATCCGTCGCAGCCTTCAGACACGGGCCTGGACCTCTCGGGTGACATCATTTATACACAGGTGCGACCTCAGAAGATCCCAGAGCCAAATAAAGAGGTCTGCTCCCGGGCAGAAGTCCCCAATAAGAATAGTGGCCAGTTTAATTAAGGAGCACCTCCCTTGTTATAGAGTAATAAGCACGCTTTGAAGGATTACCTAGAAGGATTGTCAACACTATACCTCGTTATTATCTTTGAAGGTATACATTTTCTTTTGTCCCCATAGCCATGTGTTTCAATACCTGTTGGTGAGATATACAGTTTCCACTATGTTGTACTATGAACAGCTCGCTTGCAATCATTTAAATGATTTTTGGTTGGTGTGACGTCATATAAGACCTTAAACAAAATATACAAATATTTTTATTGGGCAAATATATATTTCATTTTGACTGAGTTTAATGTATAAATTACTGTATAAATATATATATGTGTGTGTGTATATATATATTTATGTATACACACACTTCTTCATTACTTTATCTTTTTCGCTTTGTCTCCTTCTGTAGTACCATAGTGATTCAACGACAAAGGTATACAGCATGACATAGACTAAGCTGCATCAGAAAACTGTCTTTAGTTGGTTCTCAGGAGACTGACTGGCTGTGCTCTGTGCATATATATATACACCGCTGCAAATGTGCACACACACAGACGCATCAGCAAAAGCAAAACCAGAACCAAAACGACTGGCATCCTCCTCCAGAATTCTTCAGTTCCCCCCCTTGAGCCGGTGGCATGTGCAGGCGTGCGGTCTAAGCTGCTTTGAGGAGTCGCAGTCGACCTCACTCTGTGTCCTGCGATGGGGAGGGGGGTGCAGTAAGATTAAGAGGACACACATAAACTCAGGAGTCATATAAAGAACTTCCTCAAAAAATGTTTTTTTTTTTTTTTAAAGTAAAATAACTGTTCCCTTTTTAACTGCTTATTCTGGTGATCTTACGCACACGGCTCGACCAATGAAATTCCAGCTGTGTTGTCAGTTTTCTTTCTCCATGCTGTTAATACACTAGTTCCCGGGCTTAGCAATAAATTCTGTCAGCTCTGATAAACAGCTACATCCTTCAACCAGTGTGTCCCAGTGAAGGCGGAAGCTGAGGGCCGGCGACTCCCACAGAACCACACTGCTGCTTCGGTTCAATTACAACTGCAATGAAACGAAACAGGTGACACGTCCACCATTAGCATAGGGTTCTTTGGAGTAGGAGAGGTTTCGGTCATCTCTGCGACTTTCTGTGGCTGGAAATGGTGCATCTTTGGTTTACTAAGGAGAGAAGAAAATGAATGATACCAAAGAATGGTCATGTGACATCTGCAACTCTACAAGAGAGTCAAATGATCACATGCCAGTATCTTATAAGAGGTGGCCATGACTGCCCCACCTTGTCATAAACATTAAGTGACTTGCTGAGAGGAGCCCCTAACAAGGTGGGAAAAAACTGCACTGGGATGCATATCCTGAGGTGAGTCACAGTCCATTTACAAGCCGAATCATTCTTTAAATCGCTCCTCAGTCCCAAATATATATTCAATGTAACAAGGTTTGTTTTCTCTTGCCCCCAGTAAACATGGCTACACCCAGATGTCCAATCCAGCCCGCATTTGTAGCTCCAGTGTTGATTTTGTGTATCAGTTTTGCCTCTCCTCCTCCTCCCTACTGTTTTTCTTACTCCTGTCCCAAAATACCTGCTCCTTCCTCTCTTCCCTCTGTCACATGGCTCTGCCTGCAATCCCACCCAGAACAAGAACTGCAGGGGCCATTTATGTTACATACAGTCTTGCTATATGTTGTCCCACAATAAATCATATTGTAAAATTGCGCAATCGATTTCCTGAGACTGATTTCTTAGTCCTTGATGAGAAAGAGGGGTCCCATGTGGTGAGATAATGGATATATCATAAGCATTCATCAAATTGTTATCATAATCATCAAAAAAAAATTTTTTAAAGATTTTGTCTGTTGCATTAAATGTAAGGAAATATATTCAAAAATGACGAAAAAGCGCAAAAAACAATATAGATAAAGTTTAGAATGGTCCTCATGTCTTGTTTCTCCTTTTAACTGGCTCTTGGTCGCCTGACACGTCTCCACTATCAACATTAATGAGCTCAGAAATAAAACTACTTCAAGGATTTCAGTCATCTTACGCAAACAGGTTTAAAAATACCCATCAAAGAGAAAAAATAGAGTGATTCGAATTCCAAAGAGTAACTTCACATATATTTTCCCCTAAATAATGGCTTTAAATAAAAGGGTAAAAAAAAGAGTTGAAGACTTTTAATTACTGGCAGAAAAGTTGTCAGACAACTTGCATGCAAAAGAGTAAAAGTGCCATTTAATATATAATATAGGAGTCCAAGAAACAGAATTGTCAGTCACTTTTTTTCCATTTTTGTTAATGCCTTGGAAGTGATTCATTAACACAGCTGGCTTCAAATGTAATATGAAGCCTTAATTTATTTCCCTTTAAAATGTGCTGTGCTCCCAGATCCCTGTTGCTACAATTACAAAGAATAAGGAGCTGAAGCATGCTCTGTATGTCTAAATCAGGGAAAGCTGTTCAATGAGTCAGGACAACTTTGGGGCTGTGCGGCCCGTTGCTGTGGAGAACTTCTGCCAAACTTTCCATCATAATGGTTCCACGTACCACTTACGGTATCCATGACAACTAGTCCACCCTCTTCTAGAATACTGGCAGGCACTCAGTGGTTGGTCGGCATACTTATTCACCTCCCCTTTCCCACCCCCTGCCCTGCTACCATAGAAACCAAACTTTCTGACGCCATCGAGAGCTAGGGTAGCGATGGACTTTCTCACACATGTGCAGCGGGTGAAACACTGGCATTCCTCATAAGGATGTGATGTATGTGCCCTAAGCCGTTACAGACGGAAAATCTCATAATGGCTGCTCTTTGACGTATTCGGCATTGGGCTGCCGTTGGACCTACCTACTACAGCCCTTGCCTCTTGACTCGGCTTTCTGAAAAACACACCAGTAAATCTGCCGAGATCTGGAAGGGAAGAAAGTCCTCCTGCCTCGGTCTTGGGAGATATATCATGGACAAACAACCAAGAGCTTGCATCAACATCTATTGTTGCTTCCTTCTATAGATTCAGATAGTGTCTATTTTAATAATCTAAGCAGCAAGATTTAGCTAGACAGCCAAAAGGTTTCTGGTAAATGGCAGTTGTACCGGTCGATCTGGTAACACAACAAATCATCTCAGTGGAATTAGTTTCTAGATAAAAACTGTTGAAATTTTCCAAAGCTCTACTTGCCATAGAGATCCCTGGCTATTAGTCAATTTGATTCTCCATTTGATTGTATCTATTGTAAATAGGAACCCTTATACGTAAAATGTCTGTTTGATTTGCCCATAATAATCAAATAAGACTTAATTATTTTAATTATTAACAACTAATTAATTAGTTAACAGCTAATCAATAATAAGCAGTTGTCACACTGTAGATATTCCACATGAGCTCTTGTCACACTGCATGTGTGGCCAAAAACTCTAATGAGGTCGTGTATTTCAGAATGCTGTTATCACATGACCAGGCTGCGACCAGTTAATGACCTTCAGCCTAACAGCATCCTGTAAACAGCATGGATGAGTGACATGCGGAAAGGGAATGAAAATTTGTGTGTGTTTCTGGAAGGGGTCAGTATTGAGGCCACTTTTAATTAAATGTATATTTACTGCTGTCGTTTATTCCCCGACTCGGCTTAAGCCACATCATGAATAAATAAACTTGCAATAAACCTCACTCTTCGTGGTAATTAAAGCTCCCACGGCATGCTCGTCTTCCAGGAAAACCCAGAAACTCTTACAAGAAGCTCTTTAGTCCGTTGAACAGAATAAACCAACATAGCAAAAAGAAATGCAGGAATCAGCAAGAAAACACTGTGATAACCAGAAACAACACCTGGAAGAATCGACCATAAAAAAGATAGAGAGATGGAGAGTGAGAGAGAGAGAAAGGAGAGAGAGAGAGTACCGTTTTGTCCATAAATTTCCGCCGGCAAGCGTTATGCATAGCGAAACATGGGGTAAATCAATGGCTTGACATTTTTCAGTCCTTGTGCGTTCTGCCATATACTGAGGGGGGATTTCTCTGCTGTTCTGTGCAGCGCACAAGTGTAAACACTCCCCAGCCTGGTGGGAAACCATTCAAGGTTAAAGGAGATGAAGACAAAGGTGCCCATTCTGCAAACAGCAAAACACAAAACCACACACAGAGGTGTCCTTCGGCTTTTAGCGCGCACGGTGCACTAGCCGGGCTACATTAGCATCGTTTCAGTGCAACCGTTAATCAGACGGACGCGGCAGCTTCGATTATTTGCTGACGGAAAAGGTGAGGCCTCTAGACCCGTCTCGTTTTAACCGCGGAGCCTCACAGCGGTGACCTCTGCCGGCGTAAAAGGCTAGCGCCGAGGGTCGGCGATTGCAGCGGTGCGCCAACCTTCTGGGCACAATGGAATTCTTGTTCTGACTCTCAGCAAACACCAGCTCCCCCAGGCGCCTCTGGTCGATGGGCCGTTGATTTGCCACAGCTCAGGGTTCCTATATGACACAACAATGGGGAGGAGGAAAAACACGGCCAAAGATATCAGCTGGTAAGACAGCTCTCGCTGACCAGCAGAAGAAGCAGCAGGTACTGAAGGTCACAAATCCAGCATGTAACCGTGCTGAACCACCCTGCAAAGAAGGAACAAAAATGTGTTCAGTTTCCAGTAAAAGTTCCAGCTGTGAGCTCCTTTTGGGAAAAGTTGCAAAATAAATGTCTGTAAACAACCATTGTCTAATCTCAGTTCCTCTACTTCTACAGCAAACTCTCAATATACACATTAACATTTATAAATTTAAGCTGCTCGATAAGATATTGTTTGTTTCTAAAATGTGCTGGTAACACTCCGGAATTCATTATAAGTATGCAGTGGAAAGCTGGTTCAAAGAATAATTAAATAATCCTTTTTCTGTTTTATACTTTTTATAAAGCTGTAAAAAGATTTCGCTGATATGTTTTTTTCTCTACATATACGTTTATATTGTTATTATAAAATATCAAGGACAATGTAAAAAAAAAAAGTTTTAATTTGTCTTTTTGGTATTTATTCTTTTGAGGGAGAGTAACAAGTAGAAATTTTGTAGTGTTGAAAACTTGCAGGACCACATGAGTTTTTTTCTTTTGATCAATGCTAAAGGTCAAGGAGGCCATACAGAGAAATGTCAGGAAAAATATTAAAGGGGCCCCAGGCTGGGTTTTCAAATATGATTATTGAGAATATAGCACTGATGATAATCATAATGATGATGACTATTTTTATTTTAATTAACTGCCTCAGGAAGGCATTCAATCATACCACAATACCATTTTATGTTAATTATTTTCGCATCTTTTAACTTGGTGATCATTATGACTCTGGCAGTCATTAGAACAGACACATAGTGTTGCGTAACAACTCCTGTCGGCCAGAAGCTGCTCCCAGTCCAGACCTGTAATTAGTGATGACTTTTTGGGATTGTATAATTTATGAGGAGGAAGTGACAGGGGTGATGGTGGTCCCGGCCTTGTCCACAAATTGTCATAAACCTTAGCTTCATTTCATTTTTGGATTCTCAAATGGAAGGGCTTTATATGAAAGATTTTATATTATATATGAAAGATTTACTATACTGAACACATGTCACTTCGTGGAATTCAACCAGGAGGTCAAAAAGTAAATGAAATGAGAAGTTTACTATCATTAAAAGGGATCAGAAGCCAATGGCCCAATAATGGAAAGCAGAAAAGTGGGACAGAATATTATTTGTCACTGTAATATTCATAGCTGTACAGTTTTTTAGAAACTGTGAGGTCTCACACTGCCTGATTGCTGACATCTACAGATTACTGACATCTACAGAAAGAACAAAAACCATTAATTACTTTTTTTTTACCCCAAACATGAGGACTTTCAGGAATGAGGCAGCCACAAATGAAGTTATTAGAATAGTTGTTGTAGTCTAATCTGGATGAAAATGACTTTCTGCATTTGGTGAGAAAGATTGTAACAGTGGATATCTGTCTATACTTGAAAATGTTTATAATGGAATGTTTACAATGCACATTATGAAAAGGAAAAGACATACAGCAGACTGACTGCTGCATTGCAAAGTTCCGTCACCTTCACACAAAGGAATTTTGTCCTTGAAACCCAGATCTTTGTTTTGCAAATAGCTGGCAATTCTTCTTACTGATGTAATGTTGATGTAAACGCTGACACGCCCCCAAGATAATCAACACCGTGCGGGGAGGAATACTTGGATTCTTACGCTGGATTGCTGTTTAACAGCCAGCTGGTTAATTCAGACCCAGACTGAATAGCACTCTGTTCGTGGAAAACATCTCATCATGTTAAGCATTTAGGGGGATTTGAAATGACCAGCACAAAGGCCCAAGGATTTGAGTGTGCATGAGGCTCTTATTTGGTCTGCAGTCTCTTTATCGCTGTGAAAACAACAAACGGTTTTAACCGTAGTGACTGATCGATTCAGTTTGCAAGCATAATCTGAAGTCCCTGCTGTGTGCATAATACCAATATACCTGAACTACCTGAGCCTCGAATGGCATCATTACACGCATAGCTATAGATTAAAACCCGCCGTGTTTCTCCGGATTCGTTGCGGGTTCCTCCACGCCAGCCTTCATTACAGCCTTTGCGCAAAAAATGATTTGATACAGGTTGATAGGCAAGGGAAACAGGCCCTCAGGAATGGATGAGTCCTAGAGGTCGAACTCTGTCCACGAAGGAGGGGAGGCGATGGCGGGGCATACTCAAGACAAAACAGCTCCAGAGGCTACAATAACAAAAACATAACAAGTCTAAGGATGACCGCTGATTCAGACGCCAGCAAAATGAGAAAGTTCTTCGGTTCATACACAATAAATTGAAATGTCCGAATAAATGTAAATCAGTAGCATAGCTTTTAGTGACCTGGTAAGGTTCCGGTAGGTAGCCAGCCAATAAAGCACTGGCCCACAGCATCATAAACAGCTTTTTCCTGTTACCTAGCAACCATTTCTTATTTGTCCTGCTTGGGAACTATATGTCTTTGTGGCATTTATTATATATAACATATAAAATAAAGATTTAAATGTAGATCTGCCCTTAATAGTATCTTTGATATGTAATAACTGTTTTTCAAACAAATGCTTTATTCAGGTTACTACTAAGCAACAAAATAAATTAAGCAATATTAAGCAAAACTTTAAATTCATCTACTTTGCATACGTTTTGCAGCACAAATTAATAAGTGATCTTTAAGGGTATAGGGGGAATTTATCCATCAGTCAAGCAAGCTGGAATATTGAATTTTATAGTTCCAAGAGGAGACTGAAAAACAACATTGATAAGTGTGTGAAAATCAACAAAACAAGCTAAATGAGGGAGATGTGAATGTTAGGCTAATTAATGGGGACAATAATGAATCCATACTTAGACAAATGGAGCAAAGATGAAAAAGGTTTCTGAGGTTGGGACCCAAAAAATGAAAGGCATTTCAGGCCAAAGGCCAGCACCTTTGGCTTGGACAAAGCCACGTGTAAGATCTTAACAGTCCCTCTAAGGCAGCCACGATGTCCCTACATGCCCTGCACTGCGGGTGGTCAGTAGCAAATATGTCAAGCGGGACGATTCCATGGCAAAGTTCATAAGTATGAAAGAGATTCACATGTTTTCCAAGTTTAAAGATGTCATGACTTTAACCAGAGCACGTCCTTTAAGGAAAACACTACTATTTTTCAAAAATGATTCAACCCAAAACATTGGCCATCACCTCTTCTCCAGTACAGGCCTGCGGTGAGCCCAGAGGTTACCCTAGGAAGCAGAGGGACCGAGGCAGGGGGCATTCTGGACAGGATGCCAGTCCCATATAAGGCACATATTATGGGCAGGCACCAAACCATCTAACCACATGTTTTTGGGCTACCGAAGTAAAGCAAAGTACCCAGAGGAATCCCGAACACAGAAGGCCAGACTGAAACCCACATCCTTGCAGCTCTGAGGTGAAGGCACTAGACACTGAGCCCCAACGACACACCAGTCCAAAACATAATTGCTAGTAGGAGATTTCTACAAAACCTGTACTCTTTATAAATATTTCACAGAGACAATTCAAGGCCAAAGGATTCCCGTCTGCTTCTCTATCCTGTGCCAGTAGTGTGGTTTTAAATATTTCACTGGTATCCACTGTAGTCAAGTTAATGCATATATTTTTTAGATATGAAATGTCTTGAAATGCGATGGTGCTGCTGGGAGCTAACCTGGCGATTTGTGGAGAGGCAGCTCCAGTCTTCCTCTTCGTCAGAGTGCCCAGGAGGATCCCAGTGCTGATGGGAAGCAGAAAGTGAGGGGGGAGAGCCATGAAGGAGCAGAGTAGATCCGCGGCCCCCGAATGCTCCTGTGTGTCCACGCTGTCTGTCTCTGCATGCAACTGCGTGACAATTCATGAGTCCAGGTTCATATCACAGTATGCTCTCCACTAAGCTGGACAATATTCCCCAGTTGATTTCCTTTCTTCTATATGCTGGCTGCTGAATACAATACCATTCAATCCCAGAATGCGAGCAACCACTGAGAAGGTAAAAAACAAGCATCCTTACTAATAAGTAAGTATAACTGCATTCAGAGACATAGCTACAGGACAGGTATGACAGGCAATGGCCTGGGGCCCTTAGCTGGGGGGAGCCAAGGGCGGGCGATTACACAGTACATTGCAACGACTAATCTGCTTTATTTGTGTATTCTGTTTTTCACACAAGTAAAATAATAAAGGACCTATGTTTGTTAAATTTCCCCAGAGTCTCTAGAATCTTGTCTGAGTAAACATAGCGGGTGTCTATGAAACAGAGGGAGGGTATGGAGTGAAAAAAATATACTTTATGGGGGTGGTCTGTGATTCAGTGGGTTTGGCTGCTTTGCCTGGGTTTAAATCCGAGGGTCAGCAGAGGGATTTCACCGTTGAGTCCTTAAGCAAGGCCTGTAACACCCAATTGCTCCCAGGACTGTCTGACCCTGCTCTCTTGTCACTTTAATAAGTACATTTAAGCTTTCATATTAAAATGTGTGACCGGCAACGTTTCTATAAAATGTTTACATGCCATACAGTGTCAGCAGAACTTAAAACAAGCCACGCTAGACATGACTTTGAGTGTGGGGTCGTAAATCGCATTTCACAAGCAGACACATTAGGAGGCGGGCCTTGTCCAAAAAGCCATCATTTCCACTAACTGGAAAATTAGCACATTCTGCTTCAAAACTTGCCATCCCCGGATGAATAATTTATTATGACCTTTTAAAATATTTAAAATTATTGCAGCCGGTTTTGCAAGTGCAGCCAGTGTTTTGAAGCAAGGTGGAAAAAAAGAATACAAGAAAACAAAAATTAACAAAAAAATAGTAAAATAAAATAAGGTTCAGGGTAACACAGTACAGAACAGGTAGATTTATGGGAATTCAGAAGGTGACTAATGCTCGCTGCACCGCCATGGAATGAGGTTCTCAGAGACACTGTTCTCAGTGTTCACGCATATAAGACGTTCACCCCATGCAAAACCATACAGAAGAAAATAACCTTTAGTTCCCTGTTTTACTAGCCCTGGATTATTCCTGCTACAAGCAAGGCTACCAGACCCCGGTGACTAAACTCTGCCCTTTTAAGTTCTCTGGAAAATCCTTTACGCATCTGAGTGTCATAATCTCCACCCAACCCCCCTCCCCCCCACCTCCATTCTCCCTTCTGCATTAAATTCAGACATCCTTGAACAGCTCTGTGTGACTGGGCCGCTCAACAGTAGGGCCAGGGTTTGAGTTTTATTAAGAGTGACCTTCAATATGCTGCTGCTTCGTACAATATGTCACTTGAAACACCGGTCGCCACAGGCCCTCGGCACGACACAGCTCACCCGCTCCCCCCCACCTCACCCGCTCCCCCCCACCTCTCGTGCTCAGCATATCTGCCGGCTTCGGTAGCCAGACATCTTTGAGGAGGGGATTCAGGTACAGAAAACCCCAAGGGGATCACACCAGGAGGTACTGCGTTTTAAACTCTACCATTAATATACATTGTGAAACTTAAACATTAATGTATCACATGCCAAGAAAAAAATAAAAAATAAAATGGCCGCCTTGCTCAGTAAGACATCACCCGCTGAGTACACATATTCGATGGCCGCGTTCCCTGTCATTTCCTTCTTCGCAAAACTACTTCCTATTAACCCGCACCATTTCCCTGGGCCGTGATTGATAGGAGGGTTAAGGTATTTTCTGACTCAGTAACCCAGCTGACTGTAATTCCTTTTCGGGGACTGGGAAGCCCCTGGCTCCTGTCGGTGTGGACTGCATCCGCCTGACAGGGCGTTAGTGGAGAAACAAGCCATCTTTGGCGTTCCGTCACGCCTGATGAGTGAAAAATGTGACTCATCATCTCAAGACAACGTAGTTTATATTAATTGTCAAAGGTTACATCTTTGTGTCGAATGTTATCCTAATCATTGCTGGCTTGCATGTCACAGAATGTTGTTCTGAGTTATTATATATCCTTTCGTTATCGCAGATTTCGGTTGCCATTTTTTTCCACACAAGTCACACCTTAGGTGTCTCTCTCTTGGCTTCCTCTTTGCTGTCCTAGTGCTCATGCCGCTCTTGGCAGACGTGGAGGAAACATTGCAGAGACGGCGAGTGGAAAGCGATGTTGCCTTTTAAAGCTCCTTCAAATCCGACTGCGATTCTACTTTTCATTGCCTGCGCGCCCAGCCCATAAATCCACTTTGTATCTCCGGAGAACAGCGAGTGACGCTTCCGGGTTCTTCTTCACAGAAGGAATCCTCCCGTCTATCCAGTGATACTCTCCTATGAATTTCACGCACGGCGTCAAATGCCGAGGCAATGTAAGGCTAAGCAGAAGCTTAAGGCACTTCTGGAGGACATTGTCCGTGCATTGACCGCTCAACATCCAAAAGCCGTTTTTTCTGTGTTTCGCGTGCACGTTTAGCATCTGATCCAGGGTGTTCATCTACGTGCGTCTTACGGTGACACGGGGGGCCACAGGAGAGCTGGCTGCCGAGAGAAAAGTGCCGATATGGCTCAACGGAGACATTACTAGGGGCCACATATCAAACACGTCTGGGGCCCCCCTGAGGGGCCAACATAGCTGATCCATCTACGTCTGGGTCCTCATGCAGTACTTCAGGGGACAGATATGGCCGTGCTGTTGGCAACATCAGTGTCGCCACACACAGCAGGACCAGAGAGATGAACACACAGCAGACGGAAAGCAAATAGGCTGGGATGAGTAGGACAAGGCAGACAGAGCTGCAGATGGATGCCATGATAGAGAGGCACGCATAGCCAGACTGACAGACTCATTTATATGGCGTACAATCAGCCTGCACCATCGAGACGTGCTTCTCAAGCTCCTCCATGGCCTTTTCTTTCCCCGTTTTGCGGGAGATTAATGAGGATTAATTATGCAAATGAAGCGTCCAGGATTTTCCAAGCCAAAAAAAAAAAAACCTTCATTTTTCATACAACAATGAGAGCATCAGCTATTAGAGCGAGGAAGTGATTTGCGATGGAGTCGGCACTTACACAGGTTTCGATATTTCCCTGTAATTTTGGCATTGTCCTGCCTAGACATGAACACGGTGATATCCCCTATTCATATATTTCAGTCAATTTTAGCTGCCAGTCTCCTACATTCTGTATCACAGAGAATGTCCCTGTATAAATTAAGCATGCATGTACACATGTATGTATTTATTGATTACTGTGTTGGACTCCACATTGACTCTCACTTTCTTCAGTACAACAAAACTCAAAATCGAGTTTTTTCCAGAAAAAAAGAGCAATTTTGTATGTATTTTATTTAAGTTAATTCAAGCATTTTGCCTCACAATATTCTGTTTTTAGTAGCTCAGTTTAACCTTTTTTTCGCAACAACATATAATTTTGATCTATTTGCACAGAGTAATGGAGTAATTCACACTAAGCACCTGATTAAATTGAACGACGCCCCCTCTTGGGACTCGAACCAGCACTCTTTAGGTTGTTATGGTTTTATTCACTACCTGTTGTATAAGCACATATGGCCATTGTTCCTTTGTTAATTAAAACTTATTTTTCTTCTTGCATAAGTCATTGCAAAGTATCAATTTTATTAGCAGGATAAATATAGTTAATAATTGTTGCGAATTACCTTAGCTAAGCAGCTGTTTATCATTTTAGCGCAGCTGAATTTACACGTACATTTTTATGTTGAAAAGCTGAAACCCTTAAAAGGTAATTGTGATATAATTCTCAAATAATACTGTGGTATATTTTATGTTGTATCGTACTATGGTTTTTCTGTAGTATTTCTGAATTCTGAAAGTTCCCATTTTTGGTTTTCAAACCACGTTGATTAACCCTGGGGCTACACATTCATAATTGACTGGTTATCATCAGCCTGGGCAGAAAATGAAGCGTTTATCCATGGACTTGGGGAAATAACGGTAACAGCATTGTTGGCCTCCAAAGAACCAGGACACAAGCCCTTCCAGAAAGTTGACATGGGGAATCTTAAAGAACACAAAACTCCTGCTCCTGGTGCTGTGGCAACGAGTGCTGCAAGCTGGAGGGACTGAATAAAAGTTGGGCCATTTGCACACCATCGCGTTGAGGTTAAAGAAGGTAAATATTTAAATGCATGGCTCCTCGTTAGATGGATAGGAACTGATGCTGCTTCTGCTAAATTAAAACAATGATCTGCAAAAAGTCTGCAGTATTGATGCATTTTACCACCACAGCCATGGAATTTTTTTTCTCCCGGTAAGCTTTTTATTACATTTTTAAGACCTACTTTCATACTATGATTACATAAAAAACTGGACTGGCACCCCATCCTGGGTCATTTCCTGCCTTGTGCCTGTTGTTTCAGGGATTGGCTCCAAGTCCCCACAACCCTGCATAGGACATACACTGAATAGTGGGTAAAGATGATGGATGGATGGATGGATGGATGGATTACATCAAAAACAAAATAAAACTTTACTAATTATATATTTGTTCAGTTTTAGTTTTCTAAGGTAAGTCCTGCAGCACTGAAAGCCTCCAATTGTCATTCGATGCTTACAAAGTCAAACCTTTAATATATTGGTCTGATATTAATAATAATAAAAAAACACTTTTGTATGTGATTCGGTGGGAACACAGAAATATGACTGCCTTTTCAAGTACTGTTGAATGCAATCTTTGAAGCAACATCCCCCAATGAATATATTTTTCTTCTTTTCACAGCACCTTTACATAAAGTGCCGCGTAAAAGTCTTTGGCAGTCAAAGAAATGTTTAAAGCTATTTATCTGGGTAGTAAGTGTATATGTGCACAGAAAAAAACACACAATTTATCATTTTAACATATGCAAATTAAGAATAACACAATAACAGCTAACAAGAATTTCTTCTGTTTTCCAAAAAGTTACTGGTATCTTGTTGGATGGCTAGAAGAACACAGCTCAAATAACCCAAACCTCTCCTCAGTGGCACCACAGCCATTCTGTATATTTATTAAACTTACTCAACAGCATAGTTAATTGATTAATTGAATTTGTTAACTTAATAAGGTTTTGATTAGCCAAACAAGGCCTGCTAGTGGTCAAAAAATACATGGTTGTATTGGACGGTTGCTGGAAATAATAGGGTGACTTTAGGAGAGGTTTTGGAAGAGATAGGCTGACATACTTTGACAGTTTTACACAAACATGAAGATCATTTAAACATTATTTGCTTTTACTGCCTAAGTCTTCTGCACTGTCCACACACACACACACACACACACACACACACACACACACATACAAACAAGACAGGGTGCAAGTTAGTAAGACGCAATGTTCTCAGACCAAAAAGCCACACAGCCTGCCAAGTGAAGAATGACAAAAGGCTTCAAAGGAACATTCCAGGTCTGAGAGAGTGATGGGAAAATTACTGCTGTGCAGCAGCTTCCAGCTGAGCACAGTGGCGGGGGGGGGGGGGGGGGGGGGGGGGGGGGGGGGGGGGGGGGGGGGGGGGGGGGGG
>JAODKC010000130.1:3813995-3857387 GCA_026777985.1 Mormyrops attenuatus | reverse complement strand
GGTGTACTGTCACGTACGTATGCATAAAAACTCACCGGCGTTCATCCCTCACTGAGCTCCATTGTGAGAGCTGCACAGACGTTTCACTCAGTTCAGACAAATACAGACTGGGAATATATAACCTTAATAGAAAAACAAGCCCAGCTGCTGATTGGCTGAGCCGTGGTTACAGTTCAGCACCGGAAAAGAACTATAGGTTAAAAGCAAGTGTCAGCCTCTTCCAGCCGGCTTTCTGAGGCATTTAGCTTATGTTATGCAGTCGGACGGAAGTCCTCTGTGCGCTGCACACCTGCGACAATCCCTCCCTGCCAGATGTGTCACAGGTCTCCCTGCCCAGACACCCCCCTCAAAGCACAGCATGGCCTAGTCCAGATTTCTTCCCTATGAGAGACAGGCAACTACCCCCACCCGGCTCCCCCTCCACCTCCCAAAGATGCTAATGCATCATTTACACAACAAATTAACATACTGCCACACCGCTGCTCTCCCACAGAGGGGATAGCAAGGCAGGCCACATTATTTTTGTTCCTGTCCCACAAATTAGAAAACATTCCATATAGGTGTTAATGGCGTCCCTCTAAAAATCAGACCCAACCTGTGATTTACAGGCATACGCGAAATTAGACATACAAAAAATAGAACAGTCTGCATATGCAATTAAAATGGGTTCTTCTGTATTTCCCCAGGTGCTCGGAGAAGTTTGTCAACCAAGCAATTTGAGTGGAAATGAAAGTCTGGATTCATTACTTAAATGATATCCTTTGTGGGAAAAAAAATCTCTTAAAAATCCACAAAGACGCTCCGGGTTTTTGATTGTTGGCCAAGGCAGTGGAAGTGGATCTGAAGTCTTATCCACAGGTATCATCTCACAGTGACAGAGTCAATTTCATCAAGGGTAAACCCATGAAATGTGAACGGATCATTCCGACAGACAGAGACACGCCAACAGAGAGACAGACACGCATAGATAAAGCAACTGAATCATGTTTCATCCCCTGAGACTAAAAGGCATTTTTTTCTCCCTGACTACAGACTATTATCTGTCTCTCTACCAGCCTGAAGCGAGATGAAAGGGAGTCAAACTTACTACACATACACACACACACACACACGCGCGCGTGCACAAAAACACTCAATGGATGTGACTGTGTAATTAATGTTTTGCGCATTTCCACTTGAGAAAGTTAAACATTCACTTCAGCCAGTTTTGGGGGTAAAATATGTTCCAATTTCAGTCATTGTCACTTTGATTTGTTTTCCTCATTTTTTAAAGCATTTTTCTTCTGAGTAACTGTTTTTTTTACCAGCTCTGCTCGTATTATGAATGGATAAAATTATTAAAAATATAAGTACACCTAAGTTGTTCCCCATTTCCTTAAATTAGCAAAATCGCAAACTGAATACAACAAAGACAACTTGGCAGGACATTTATAGGGAGGAGATGTGTATCTTTTAAAGCAACTTCAGTACTATTATCCAACACATTAACCATTTTCATCTGATGTGGTTTAGATTTAGAAGGTAAATGAATTCACGTCAGTGGCGGAAAATATTTCAACTTTGGGAAGTTGTCAAAATATCTTCCTTTTGGCCAAAAGAGAATTCACTGTCACTACCACCCGGAGATTATATTTCGTTACATATCTATCACTGTATAAGCACAAAATGAGATCTATTGATCCTCAAATTATGGTTATTAAAGAAAAAAAACAATGCAGGTCATTCGAGAGGCACAGATTATTAATCTTAAATGGTCTTCAGTTCTCCAGTAACTGTCATGCAGTCAGTATGGTGGATCTCATGCCTGGTCCCTTCCTCATTCACTCAGTACCCCAGGAGTAAGGATTCTCCACCACTTATGCTTCCCCTCATGTGCAACACAATAATGTTTTAAATGTATTTATATAATGTATTTTGCCTCCCCCGTCTCTCACTGGTTGTATCCAACCACGGACCGCTACACTTCATCATCTCTCTTTCTCTTTTGTTTAAAAAATAGCCAGATGCCTGCAGCCCATCGCACTAATCAAGAAGACGAGTCCTAAGGGTTGCGCTGTAGAGGTGATGAAATTTTAGAATATGCCTAGAACGATTTCCAAGCCAAGGACAGCTGGAGAGATTCAGAAAAACCTGCCATTAATATCCACACCTAAACTCATAGACTGTTTAACACATCCCTTTTGCTTAGAATGTTCAGCGCTATTAAAAAAAAAAAAAAAAACCTAACCCTTTTAGTGACAGACACCATGAGAGATGTCCTCTCAAATTATCACTGCTAAAGATGACCGTCTCACAAGACTGTGCAAACTCTTCAAGAAGCTGCCAAGGAAAGAAAAAGACATAGCCCTTTTCAAAGTGGCAGTTCTCACTTTATCAAATTGCTGCTTGCTCTCTTGAAATGAAAAAAAAGCTGGTGCCCCTAAGAAGTGTGAGAAGCATTTTGAGCTGCTGGTATCATGGCAGAGACACTGGGGGACTGACAGTCATTGCCAGTTCATTATCCCAGTCTGGCTTAAGGAACAAAGTGTGACCAGCCTCAAGGACTTTGGCCACCATCCTGCCCAAGTCCCTGGATCATGAGTATTTCGTACATCTGCTGTATACAGTAAAAACAAGACTCCTTCAGCGAAGATTGCATATAGGACTCTGATGTAAACCGAGTCTTACACTGCAACTAATGTGACTTTATTTCATCATTCGAATGCATTCGCACCTTCGATCATTTCAAAAGAAAAGGAGTACCTCATAATTAAAGTGATGGCAGATTTTTGAGCTCAGCCTCAACACTCATGAATTGGCTAAAGAGAGTTTTTTGGGTTTATTTCTTCGCTGATATATGACTTCAGACCATGCCGGCGAGTGACATCATAACCTGCACCTTACTGTGAGCTACGTCGTCATGGGAATGAAGCCACGGGAGGAAGAAAAATGGCGGAGAGGCAGCAACAAAAATGACAAAACCTGCTGCTCCTAGCTGCAGAGAGGAATTTAAATCATCCCCTGTGTGCTGGCAAGGATCTTTTATTTATTTTTTTGAATAGCCATCTGTAATCTACGATTTTGCTGAGGGCCTCTTTAGACTTTCAAATATGAGAAATGGACCTGGTCTCCCATTTCAGCGTACCTAGAAGGAATGCAGGACTTGCATTAAGCGATTTAACGGCACGAGACCTAAATCACCCTTCAAACAGAAAGAATTTATGGAATGTCCGTAAAAAATAATTTATGGACAGTCCTGATGTCTGTTTAGAATAGAAAAAATATTGCAACTTATTAGTAAAATATAGCCATATTTAGAACTCACAGGTATTAGGAAATCAGGTGGACTCCATTGATTTTATCTTGTTTAAATGGACAGTGCTATTTTCAAAAGCTTGCATTCCTCCATCTGTCCGTCCGTCCATCCATCCATCCATCCATCCATCCCTTGTCCATCCAGCTTGTCCAGTTCTAGGATAGGCTACATGTCATTGCAGTTCTAATTAAAAAGCTAATTTTTGGCGTAGGTTTCGTATATGATGAAGATAGGAATTTGCAGATGTTTGGTGTTTCATGTTATTAGAAACATACAAAATAATACGAATTAAAAAGCACCCAAATGACAGTGCTTGTCAATTAACTTTTTACGTCAGAACAGCTATCTTAGAAGTATAATTTGGGTCTCACTTCATTACTACTTTAAATGAATGTTTTACTTAAAACTACTGGTTGTTTGTAATGAAAAATGTATTTCTTTGTAAGTAAATGAACAAAGTAATGATTTTTGTTATAAAACCAATAAGAAATATTTTTCTTGAATTATGCAAGCACCCCAAGACTTTCTGTGACTGCAGTGTGTGCAAATTATATATATATATATAAACATATAATGAAATTGGTCCTTATAATTGCCATATATTTTAAGGTTATGTCAATAAGATGAAGCCTAAGCAGTGTACATGTTCGTATATAATAGGTAGCATAGTGGTTAAGGACACTCAGCATTGGGAGCTCAAGTGCCCATGGGATTCTGGTGTCATATCAGTGAGGAAGGTACTTTACCTGAAGCACCCTAGTCAAATATCGTGTTGTATAAACAGGTTAAACTCTAAGTGGCTTTCGATAAAATAATACCATCAACAACAGTGGGTAACAGCGAACCCTACATGCCTTCATAACAGCTCTCCTGGCTGCTGGTATAGTCTTTCACGATATGCGGTTACAGCATGCTCATGTCATGAACAAATTATGTCAAGTATATCCCATTAACAGCCATGAAGCAGACATGATAACACAGGCTGAATTCAACCTTTGGAACAGAGGATGAAGACAAATTCACAGTTGTTTTACTCTTTGAAGTTAAGTAACATAACATTAATGGTGTGTGTACAAGTAAATAGATTTTTTTGCTTGCGGCTGGAGAAGAAAATTTGGCATTCAGCGGGCAAATCTAAACGGAGGTCTATGGAAGAGCGACCATCTTCTGTGGAAGAAAAGCTGTCTGGTTAAGTCGTGCAAGGATTGATAATATGCAAATGTAATTAGTTGAATCCACTTAAAGTCCTTCCCTCCTAGAGAGATGTTCCTCTTAACCGGCCAGGGTATACAATGAGAAGACAGAGAAGGACACGGCTGTGAATGAAGACTGGCTAGATTGCAGGAGCAATGAGCTCATGGCTCTAATAATGCCTGTGTAGCCAAGAGAACTCATCAAGAGATATTCTTTAAACTATGGGAAAAAATCTGCAAAGTATGAGTTTTTTTTTCTCCTTCCTCTTCTTTTTTTCGTTTTTTTAAGGGGCTGCTGCACCATAATGGCTGGATCTGTATGCACTGAGCTCTGTGAACACTATGTCCAATTGATGTGACAACCCCGTTATCTTGTCATGGGCTGAATTCACTCCAGTTAAGCGATTCATGCCCTTCTCTTTGCATGTGCGTTTGACGAACGAAGGAAACAAACCGAATTCAGCACGCCATATCTCTGCCTCGCCACCCGCTACACGTAAAAATGCCAGAATGCTCTGTGACGCTATGGTTGCAATGATAAAAAACAATCTAAAAATGAAAATAAAGGGCTTTTTGTTTGAGAAAAATTGGGCCAGACGGGGCTTTATGATTTTTTTGTTTGGTTTTGTGAAAGCAGAACAAAAAAACAATTTTAATATGTGTTTTCAGCGTTGATGCAACGGGAGGCAAAGGCGCACAGTAACCCTGCACGATAACCCAATGAACAGCTACAAATCTGGCTCACCTCTGTCACAACGAATTTCAACCCCCTCTGAGCAAAAGCTGAGCCGTACCTGGCCTGTTTTCCAGGATCCAGCATTACCCAAGGAAAACTTCTTTGCACATCATGCTTCTCATTCTTGGAAGCAGCAATTCTGACCCCTGGGTTCTGCAAGGCAGCCAAGCAGTAAAGGTTGGTGATGATGATTTCTGGGAACATGGACATAACATGATCAATTATGTTCTGTGCTTAACAGTCAAGCCTTTCCTTCCCTCATTCTGATTCAGTTACTCTTACATACCTAAAAGCTTGCCCCTCCCAGTTGAGACACATACACACAATCCCCTTCCCTGGCAAGATCCTGATATTTTTTTTCCTTTCGAAGGAGCTGTGCTGGCATGTCGAGCCCTCTCCATCCTGACCTTCCAAAGAGGCAAAATGTGATCGGAATCCCAAACTTGCCTGGACAGAACTGAGCCAGCCCACAAATGGGAATAAAGGAAATCTGTCTATTAGCACATCCTCCCACCCCCCGCCCCCCATTTTTCCCCTCTCTCAGCACAAATATTTGTTTCTGAAGCGTCAAGAATTGTCATCAAGCTCGGAAACAAAGGTGTAGGAAGTTTGCATGGGTTGACGTTTGACTGTCAGGAGGAAGGAGGCAAACAGGAGGGACACAAACATTTTGACTTATTTTGTGAACAGCTGTGTTCCGCTCCGGGATTGTTTTCAAGATCAGCTGAAGGAATTCTTAAGAGCTTCTCAGGTTGCACTGGGGGTATCATGAAAATATATATATTGTGTCCTAAGTAAAATAAAATATAGACTTTTTAAAACATTCAGACATGCTTTTTTATTCCTCTAATTCGGTTTCTGAACATAACATTTTAAAATCTTTGTTTTTTGATTGTTAAGGTTTTAACATTTGGGGTCAGCCTTTTTTTCTTTGTATCACAGCTAAAATACTATTTAAAAAAAATTGGCTGAAAATTTGGTTGCACACCCCTCCCCCCCAATCCAAAAACAATTGCTTTAAGATGGGATTTTCCGGAATGTTACACCAAACATTCGATAGCGGATACATTCAGTCGGGAGCTTCCATTTACGGAATGGAAAATCGGGTTTGGACAGAATGCACCCAAGCAGATCCCTGCGGGACTAATGATTACGCAAGATCACTTTCAGGCCAAATGCAATGTTTCACCATCAACCTCGTTGACAACTTCCATCTTCCGTCTCACAACTGTGTCTATTCACGTTAAAATATGGCTACAAAAGACTGCAGCACAACCATTGTGATGCTGCTGGTGTTTACAGAATGGCCCTTTTTTCACTGAGGAGTGAAAAAGTGAATCATGTAGCTAGAATGATACATAATCAAGGAGGATTAAAAACACTCCACACTAAATAGCAACTTATTAAAATCTTCCTAAAATAAATGACAAATTAAATAGGCCCACTGACTTTGAATGGGAGGCTTACCATCTGAGGAAAAAATATATTTTAAATTAAAATTAACATATACAAAACATTCGTCTTATAGGATGTTTACTTTAGAAGAAATGTGGTGTGACATAAAAACGTTCTGAAGCGGAAAGGTGTGCGACGATCAAGCCGAACAGCGACAGATCAAGGGTTTTTCATAGGAAGCGCAATACATTTTAATTTCCTGAATGCAAACGTATTTTACTGAAGCAAAACAAATCCCAGGCTGATCATTAACAGACTTTGAATAACTGCCACATGAAATAAAAAAAAATTCTCTGTGCTATACACTTGTTTATTTATTTATTTGTTTTTGTTCAAGGTGCTCTTGTTTGTTTTCAGACCGCTCTGAGGCTTAACGACGAGACCCAGTGGACAAGATGCGTTTTGACATACTGAAACAGACAACACAAATGCCGTGTGGCAAAGACTGGCATCTTATCTGTTATCCCTCCACAGCTGACAAATGCAAGGAAACAAGAACATTTGACAGGACATGAAAAAAAAGCTGAAGATGAAGAGCAGATGTCTGTCAAAATACAATCATTTATTGACAATCGCACACACACATATATGATATATTTTACCAGTATACCTCAAATATTAACAAGGGAGCAATGTTCTTTCAATGCCAGTACATTGTACTTTCAAATAGGATCGTAAGGAACAGGCATAATGGAAAACAAAATGCAGCAGTCAAAGGTGTTCTAGCTAGGGAATTAGGGCTCCCCTTAAAGGTCCGCACTCCTAGTCACTCCTGTCAAAAATCATTTGACATAAAAGGGGCACCTCTTTAACATGGCGGATCTTCACAAAGGGATCGCCAACAAGTTCTCACCGAGGATGGAAAAAAAAAAACACCAGGGCGTCTGACAGGTAGGACAGGAGAGTGAAAATCTCATTGTGCAGTCGCATCACACCTCTAATTCCGTACAAGCTCTCTCGCTCGCTCCAAGCAAACGTCCAATAAAACGCAAATCAGAATGTGCTATGACATCTTCATCAGGGCAAAAAAATAGTAAAAAAACGGCCTAATGAACCAGAATCGCTGTGATTGGGATCAGCAAGAGGGAATGCTGTTCTCTGCTGGTCCGGACAACCCTCCACCCCGTTTCTCTCTTCACAGTAGCCAAAGCAGGCGAGGTTATCAGTGCAGAAACAGTAACTGCATTAATTT
This sequence comes from Mormyrops attenuatus, assembly GCA_026777985.1. Classification (NCBI taxonomy): domain Eukaryota; kingdom Metazoa; phylum Chordata; class Actinopteri; order Osteoglossiformes; family Mormyridae; genus Mormyrops; species Mormyrops attenuatus. The sequence goes on along the minus strand of JAODKC010000130.1, from coordinate 3,849,516 downwards.
TAATCGCAACATTAGTCAGGGGGCACGCAGTATCTGTCTGGTAGGTAATGTAAAGGCATTGTAATTTATGAGCAGATATGAGATGGAGGAAACTTGGTTCGCAATTAATACCAACATCCTGGCAGGCAACAGGCCATAAGCAGGACCAACCCACACAATTTACCACAGAGACAAGGCGTGAAGAAGGAACAGACTGTACCAACTGGAAATATCGTACCATAGCAGGCTGGCAATATAACAATGCATCTGACTTATTAATGACTTTTTTGCTTAGGCAGTGCAAAGTTAAAAATGTACAGGGCATTGATAAATAATGATATATTATAATGCTTTTATGTTTGATATTTCCACGTTTCCAAGTTGACTTCATGCAAGCAAAATGTCATAATGGGAGTGAGGTAACCTCATTAGTTAGATGGTTTTTTAACAGAATGGGGTAACCATGAAAAGCCTTTGGAATGCACATCTTGAGCATTGATTAAAAAAGGGAAATGAAGTATAATTTTATTAAATGAGGAGCCCTACCGTTTCCTGGCAGAGCTGCGAAGAGCATATTTAACCAATCAGATTTAAGTGTTTTTTTTTTTTTTTTAAATAAGCAGTATTAGCATAACAAGCTAAAGAGTTAGCAGTGGGTAGGGCTTCTGCTCTGTGTCTGGTCACCGGCTTGACACAAGGCAGATTATATTCCCACCAAGTCCTGAAATGCTGGTAACAGAACAAATCACCCTCACGCCAATTTACACTTCAGCAAACGAGCGGGGCACTGCCGCACACACCCCAAGAGTGCAGAACGGCGCATGGCAAATATCGTTATTTCCTGCAAAGACATGGCCCGGAGCTTCCGCTTCGCATCCAAAGCTGTGAAAAGGGTTCCAGGGCTCCCGGATCCCGTTAAAAGGCAAACATCTGGATGATCCTAATATATGAGACAGAAGACAGACATGTGGGAGAGAGCTCCTCAAGTTCAGTCACTGCAGAAGCTAGGCGAGCAAAAAAAATAACCATGAAAATGTGTCGGCATTAATGCAGAATTATACAATTGGCATAAATCTGGAATTACTCACGGATCATTCCCAGCAGTTACGTTTATGTGCACGGTATAGATTTTCATATAAAGTGGATGGTGGTTGTCAGGCTGCCAGTTAAGAGAACCGAGGCTAGATAAACACCGTTAATTGCCAGGAAAGAGCACCGTGACACAGCGCGGCAGTGGATCTATTACCTTCCCTCAATGCCGCTCCCCAGAAAAATCCATCAAATGCGAGCATTGTCAGGGAGATTAATACAACAAAAAAAATGGCTGAGTCCTCAGCTGAAACAGAAGCAGGGAAAAGCAGGACAGAAAAGATAAATCCCCCCCGCCGCCTTCTGGGGTGCCCACAGGCAGGGCAGATGACAATCAGCATCGGGCTGGTCACCCTCCAGCAAATTACGCACTACAACACAATGCACTGTGAATTGATGAAGAGATTCCCCACTCGTTTCATGTTCTCGGCTGCAATTAAGACTGACGTCATGCATGCCTGTGTCCATGAGTTCAGTGTATGTTCCGATTCTCATGCATTGTAACACAAAGTGGTCGACTATGGGCACCTTTACCTGCGAGAGTGCCATGGTGCATTTGAGACCCACACAGATTATGATGTAAAAAGGAGTCAATTCATACTGAGAGTCTCAAAATGGAATTTGTCAGGATTCTGAAGAAACTGCTTGTATTTTTATTGTTCTTTTAGAAAAGCAGATGAACTGCATCCTGAATGGATTGCCTATTGCAAATGCCTTATAAAATGTAGATGCGCATATCGAAATCACAGAGACGGAGTTCAGCCCACCTGATGGCGCTGTGATCGTATTTCCACTCTGTAAAGCCTGTGGATTACATGTGTGCTAATGTCCCAACATGTCCACTGCTGGAGGCCTCCGGGTTCCAGACTCGGCTGTGGAGTGACCACCCAGGATAGAGAGGTACGCCGGGCCTGTCAATTGCAGACTGACAGCAACAGATGACTGATATGCTGTTGGCCGCAGTTCCCCCCCCCCCCCGCGAAGAAGGGAGCGGCCTAACCACCGCTACACAGAACCCGAACCTGGTTGGCGCCCCTACAGAGGGCAGCGAGCAGGGTCTTTCCTTCGGGAGATTTATACAGATGATCAGCATGAAAGGGCACCAGGCAGCTACATTGTTGCACCTTAAAAGAGCAAAAACGATGGTTGTGCCGACATACAAACTGCCCCCAACCCAGTAATTCTTAACAGATCTCATTCCTGCAGATCTTGATATAAGGACAAGCATGCAGATGAACCCTAAACAAAGCTCTTGTAAAAGTCCTGAATTGCGGTGATGGTGTTCGACGTTACCGTGCTCTCCTCCCCTGTGGCGTGAGGGGCTTTGAGACCACGGATGGTGTCTAACATACCCCTGGTTAGGCTTCAGACAAGGATGATTACGAGAAAGTTTTATTAATCCAATTTTGACACACACACTTCTTCCCCAGTTCACTCACTCCCCCCTTCCTTGTCACAAAAAGAACACTCACTTGGTAGAAACAAATAGCAATCGACAAGAGGCTAATTTTCCAATCTCGCATTATTGCTCGACTGTCCATTGTCTATGCCAGCATGGAGGCAGCAGGTAATTGAGCATAATTAGGCCTCTATTACCCAGAAGTTACTGCTTGGGATAGATGATAATTCCCCAGGTCACTGCCATGGTACCACTCCTTCATCGGCCAAAACTTGCCAGGAACAAACAAAACCTTCAGTAAAGCCACCATTGGGCATTAATGGAAAATAGCTTTCAGGCAGGAGGTAACGGATGAAGCGGGCAGGCTCTACTAATCGTCATTCCCCACATTGAATGCATATAACTGCAGGTAAATAAATAAAATAAATGTTAGCAGGCAAACATTACCATTCCAGATTTATGCATTGGTGTTTAATATATAATGTACATTTATATAGGCTCAGTTGATAGTTTCAAAAGTAGAAAAGTCTCATTTTGTGTAACTATGGGAACAGCCCTCGCATTTCAGCTGACACGGCAATAAAAAAAAAGAAAAAAATCAATTATGACAAAATTATTATTTCCCAACCCCCGCCCCCCACGATTACTGGCCTGCAGCCAGAACTCAGTAAACCTTGGAAGCTTATACACATTTGATAAGATGTTCGTGTTTTCCAGAACGAAGGAGGTCAGCTCAGCATCTTTGGTGCATCTCAAGCATTGACAAATGTCAGGTCACACAGTGCATCCTGCATATAACGATAAAATCTGCCTTGCAGAGTAACGTTAAAAAGAACAACTCAAGTTATTCTTTGCTTTTGATAACATGAATGTCAATGTTTCAATAGCCAAATTTACAATAAAATTATAAATATTTTTTTTCTTCAGCAGTCATCATTACGATGATCAAATTAAAAATGTAATTATGTGGAAACGGTCATTTTTATAAATGACAAAGATAATCATCATCAGTACGAGTACAAGCATAATTACCAGCAAGTACAATGAATGAGGTAATTTGAATGTATTTTCCTTTCTGCATGGAAATATATTGAAATAAATCTGCTTATAGGCTCTGAGCAGTTTAGCACATCTTTCCGCATCAGAGGCCCCATCAGGCAAGTCTCAGCTTCGGCTCACTGACCTCCTTGAGAAATCTGTTGGGCTCTTTTTCCAGCTCCAGGGATTATTAAGCTCAAACCAGTGCTGCTCTGAAACTTCGCTATCCCGAAGCTTAAGTAAGGACATTCTGACGTCTCCTCGCTTGCAGGTAGAGCCATTGATTTTTATGTCGATAAGAGGATTGCCTTGAGGCTGTGAATCGTGACCTAAAGTGGACTTCGGGGTAGTTTATTACGAGGTGAAAACAGGGATCCTAAATAATTACATACTGGGATCATACATACTCCAAAAGGGTAAAACGACTCTCAAGATAAGTCAGGACAAGGATCGCTTAATAGGGACAAGCGGTTGCACATCTCGCAGCTCTGGGCACCATCTCTGTCCTTACACACCATTTAAAATCGATGTGAAAAGGAAAGATGTGTCAGTTGAAAGATTCTCCACACCTCAAACCTGCATGCTTAGACTTTCAAGAGCAGCAGAAAAGTTTAACTTAGATGACAGGTTATTGATTTTTCAGGATATACTATAAATATGGCCGGCATCTAAGCGCAGTGGGTACACTGGAATTAGCAATTTAGCCTTTAGCTGCGAACTCCAGCTCGCATATCGGTGCCTCATTGAATTTTCACAGGCACTGTCTTACATATAACAGCTACTTGGATGGTAATATTAAGTGGTGCCTGTTGTCAAAGTGCAAACCCACTCACACACACACACCCACACACGCGCCCGCACACACGCACACACACACAAATGCACACATACTTTAACCCACTATATCAGGTCTCCTGGTCACTTTTGGTTCCAGTGTTGGTTAGTTAGCAAGGGGTGCTCTCCTTTCTGGAACTAACTGTGTGTGTGTGTGGGGGGGGGCTACTTTTTGGGAGGCAGAGTCAGGTGACTGGGATTAGTCACACTGACACATTCCACCTGTCCCTTCTTCTTGCAAAAAGTAGAAATTCCTAGAAACTTTTGATGCCACCCCCACTATCCCAAAGACGGCTGACCACAACTCTAGCCCTCACCGCAGTCTTCTGCTTAAGTCCTTCTTTTGTCATTTTCTTGCTGAAATGGCTTCTTTGCTTTTTGTGTTTACATGTCGTGCTTTGGTGAATCCGTTCCTGCCAAATCACACCCCCAACACCCCCCTCCCCAAATGGATGGTAATTCCCCACCCAGTTCCCATGCCACATGGTCTGTTTTTCACTGCTGAGGATGCTACCCTTTGGAGAAGACATTAAACCCACATCCTGGGCGGGGGGGGGGGGGGGGAATAGGGCCTAGGACTGTTTGTTAATAACAGGTTCAGTAAAGCAATTGCAGGCTGAGGTAGAGCCAGAAACAAGCATTGAAATTGCCCTTGATAGACAAGGCCTCCCCACGGCTGTTTGGGAATATGCACGTTCGCACATAACAACATGCCTGTTTAAGACAATGAAGTGCCACCTTCTCTAAACAGAAGTAATTTCTCTCTCAAGTTTCAGAAATCGTCGCCCAAATACCTCCTTGTCATTTTGTAAATTGTATTCCGCTTACAATTTCCCCGATTGATTTCTCTTATTGCCATAATAGATGAACATTTATCTTGTCAGTTCAACAATCTAATAGAAAAAGACTACATGAGTTACAGGTTTCGGAATGCTGTTTTGCCGGATATTAAGTGACCTGTTTACATAGCTGAGTCAGAAAAGAACCAATGATCAATTCAATGCAAGTACACGCAGAGAATCTGTTCCCTGGAACAGAAATGTTAATCTATTCATGTTAAACATGCTCCTCCCCAGAACAGTCAAAGGCATTAAGTGAACAGCGAATGTCATTAAATATTAAGCATAAGGAGATGGTATAAAGGACAAATTGTTATACCAGCTTAAATAAGCTATGTTTTGCAGATTTCTGATTCCAAAATTAAAAGATTATTAAAAAAAAAACAAAAAAAACAGGAAGCACAACAAAGAGTAACAATGGGGAGGAGACAGTCATTCTTCCCCCTGGGTGATAATTGGAAAGTTTGCGGTGAGGATCAGTCAAACGAACAGAGACACATTGTAAAACAAGACCACATGATTTGCTAGAGTTATCACCGCCTAGTAATCAGTTACAAAATGGCTTTTCACACACTACTGAACCTGGCACAGAATGGCCTTCATCTCCCCCATGTCTTTTGCGTAATTATTGAGAAAACATATACGAATTTTCTGGCCAATGTTTATAGTGACACAATTTCGTACAACCTCTTTCACGGGATTATAAGAAAAAAACGTGCAGTTCCATTTCATCTGTCCAATTATCTTTCTTTCAACAGGTCTGGAAAAAAAAACAAAATTGTGATATGGTTGTTACGGAAATGTCTCCTGCGGAGATTTAGGCTGTTACCTGTGAGTGAATGAGATGGAGATGGCTTTTGACAAGGTGCTGTTTGCTCGGAGGTTGGCTAGGTGTGGATAAACAGAACATGTAGGGGCATTGATTGGCACAGATGATGTTCTCACAGAGCTTGTGCAAAACACATTTATGCAAAAGGTCTGGATAACCAGTGGTTGGGACAGCTTAATAACAAAGGGGCCAAAATTCGATAAACTTCAACAAGTAACGAGGAACATTAATGGCTATTTGCCATTAATTCAGGTGGTCAATCATCAAATGTTTTCGGTTCGGCCCCTAATGCTTGACCACGACGTGAGGAAATTGGAATGATCAAATCAGCGTGACTGAAATGATCATTAGCTAAATCCCCAAGCTGTCCTAAGAGACCGTGAGAAAATGCAGCAATCAGGCAAACACAGACTCATTACAAACAAGGCCAACAAAGCCAGTAATAGTAAATAGGTTGGAACTGATGAGGTACCAGAGGCAAGAATATAAGAATACCTTTTTTTGCAGCTGGGGAAAAAAAAACACTCCTGGAAAGCTGATTCAAGAAAATCAGACCCTGGCCGGTAACTCTGCATTGTGGAACATAGGATGAAAATGCATGTAAATCAGTGCTTGAAATGATGCCAGGGGCCACTGGCCCCACTGAAGTGTCTGACTCACAGCAGCTAAGCTATCAGAAATCAACTCTAGTCAGCCGAGCTTGTTCACCATAGTGTCATTATAAAGTACTATTACAACAAATTGAGAAGTCTCAAAATTGTTTATTTTTCAGAATACACATGCAGGCCCTCCTTGACCCAGTGAGTTATTACCTTCGAAGAATTGGCTTTGTGTGTGAAGGAAGATGAAGGAGGTACGGATTCAAAAAAGAGAACAGAACAAGACTTAGCAATATGCACAATATCTAGGTAACATTACCTCAATGACCACAAAAACACAAATTAGGTGTATAATATATTTATTCACTTGCGATAAAATAAACAATTTAGATTAAATGTAATCACTTTAAATGGTCTGTCATAATGTAACTGGTTGTTAATCAGTTGTTGTAAAAGTGAATGTACATGAAAGATGGTGAACAGGATCATTTATTAAGCCTCTTGCTGCATGGTTATGACAGTACTTCTAAGGGAGTGTACGCATTAGACCACAGTGGAATCAAAACAGCTTAAGTAGAAGCTCATCCACAAACACATTCAGTGGATGTTGAGCTTACATGTATAGCAAGTATTTAGTCCGGCAGCTGGCCAGAAACCAGCGTGTGAAATACAGGGGGGTCCAACACCCCCGATTAACCCATGAGACCCTCCGAAAGCCTCAAAAGCAAAATTTTAAGGGGGTCTCAAGATCAGTATTGCGCAACAATAGGGAGATGGGGACCCCCCCGAATATTGACGGGTATTTCGCACACTGCCAGAAACCTACATAATGCGAAAGATTTCCCGTGGTTGTCTGCGCTGGGTCGACTGTGGGTGGCGCTCTTCATCATCAGCTGGTTCCAATGAGATTATTAATCCTCGGTATCCCTCTCCAAGCTCCCCCACTAATAACCTGAACTTCCACAACTGTCCCCAGCAAGGAAAGCCAGCATGCAGTGAGCACATGATCAGCTAAATAGAAGTCATGCTTCCATATTTTCACAGGCCAGTGAACCCTGCCCAGCTGCCCTTCTCTCTATTACCACAGCACTTTCCTGTGTGCATTTAAATAACAACAGAATATAGTTTCTTTATATAATCCACTTAGACAGAAGCCCCACCCTCTCTCCAAATCCAAGTGGCCTGTTTTAGACCTTTACTGTATGAAACTGCTAAAAAATAAAAGAATAAAACATAAATGTTAACATGTTTAAATATTACAAATTCATATTCAACATGTCTGACTATTACATCACAGTATTACAGGCAGTCCCCAGGTAACGAACAAGATCAGTTCCCTAAATCTGTATTTAAGTCGAATTTGTAGGTAAGTTAAAAGAATAATAATACAGCACATAATAATAATGCAGTAATAGTGAAAGTACTGTAATCTGGCCTGTACTGTACCTCAAGTACTGTACTGTACTGTACCTCAAGCCGACAAATTTCTGAAGCCACACGATAGTTTCACAGGCATCAGTGTTCTTTATTACAAATGATCGCACTTAACCCGATTTTTTTATATAACAGGGTTTATAGCAGTGCGTTCATAAGGGCGAGTTGTTCATAAGTCGGACGTTTCCAGCCCGGGGACTGTATGTACTGGTATAACAATAATAATAATAAATAATCCATGGGGAGGCATCGTGGCGCGGTGGCTACCTCACACCTCTGGGACCAGGGTTTGAGTCTCTGCACTGTATGTGGAGCTTGCATGTGTTCCTCATGCTTCTATGGGGTCTAGCTGAAGCCCCAGCCCTCCATAAACATACTCAGGTGAATAGAAGTTGTTAAACAGTGTATGCATGTGCCCTGTGATGGGTTGGTGCCCTGTCCTGGGTTATTCCTTGCTTTGTGCCCATAGGTTCTGGACCCAAGTAACCCTGCAGAGGACAATCTGGTATGGAAATGTAGAAACCCAGTCATCTTCAGACCACCTATTTCATTCAAGGTCACCATCAAGGGGTAATGGGATGAGAAGCCAGTCCTTCTAAGGGCACATAAACACATTCCTGAATTTCTCTGCATAGATTAATAAAGCATCTATCTATCAGAGACTATCACACACTCTGTGAGCAAATCAGAGACCCAGATGAGCCTGACTGCAGGAGCAGACCCACATGATTCAGGGAGAACATGAAAACCCAACATGGTACACACGCAGCGGGGGTGAGATCCAAACCCTGGGGGCCTGAGCCACCACACTATTTGTAAAAAGTAATAAAATCATTTAATAATAGGAATAAAATGTATTTGCAGAACACAGAAGGGAAGAGCATTACAGACTGGCCCCAACATACAACATATGCGACTTAGGACGACTCGCACATTTAAAAAAAAATAAAATAAACTGATCGAGCAAATTTATATAAAAATAAATTTTTGAACAGTCATATGCCCATCAACATTATGCTTCCCAGTGTTCACTGTCCGCTGAACGATTGTCGCCACGGGAAAATATTCTACTGCATGGCAACATGACCATCCCAGCCTCACACACATCTCCCAGTCTCATTCTCACACCTAGAAGTCAGTGCAGTGATCCTATTCCGACATATGTCCATTTTGACGTACAACATTTCTGCTGGAAGGGAACCCAGCCACAAGTCAGGGACAGTCTGTACTGGAATTTGAACTCAGGGTACAACTGACTCTCTAGGGCCGTTATGTAAGAGTGAAACTGGTGCAGCACCTCACTATAATCCTCTATAACTCTAATCTATTTTTCCCCATCATCATGATAAATAGCTGCATTTTTAAAAACTTGAGATGAATGATGAAAATAAGGGAGAAAAACAAGTTTTTTCCTTTGGCGAGCTAAAACCCTTTGCTTATAATATCCATGCCCACAGACATCCTCAGAGTCTTTTATTTTTGTTAAACACTTCCCACTGCTAAAGTAAAATGGTGGATTAACCCAGGAATGACAGATTGGACTGGGCACCCCAGTGAACCATGACTTCAGAGCGATCTTTGTAATGAACTCGGAAGAACGGAAAGCCTCTGCAGTTGTTGCCACCTGTTATTCTTTGGAGCAGGAGTCCAGGAATTGGCATTGAATGCAAGAGCCGAGGATGCGATGAATCAAAGAAGCCACCCCCTCAATTCCTGGCCAGGAACTGCCATTGTACTACGCGGTTTCTCCTAGGGAGACAATCGCTAATTAGTGTAATTGCAGACAGCTGGTTCTCGTTAGTTGTTTGATTCCTCTCTGTATCAAGCACTAATAGTCCAGAGAGACCACCAGAGGGGGCAGCAGTCTAATCCAGGAACTCTTGATTATATTGGCCGGTCCTTCCTACTACCAGAAAACCCACATTACCTTCTATTTCAGGCTTATTTTGATTTCTATTCTTCCAAATCAGGTTTAATCGCACATAACGTCTGGGACCATTTCACACTACAAGCCCATTTCTAAGAAAAGCATGAAGCAGTCATTTCTCAAGGACCACGTGATTCTAACAACAAAGGTGTCGGTTTTCTACTCAAACCTGTAGATGTACTTAATTTTTCACAATAAATTTCTACATTGAGTTGACTATTTTACTGGGGTGGATTTTTTCTGGTACACATCACTTTTTGCTTGACAAGCTGAGGGCTATAGAGATTGCTCCGCCATCCTGAATCAGAAGGACGCATAGTTTAACAGATAATGGTCTGATCCCCAAAGCACAGAAAAACTGAGATACAGCTTTATATAAAAAAACAAGGTCAACGTATTAGAAAATTAACTTGTTACCAATACGTTTAACTGATGATTTTATTTTTCTTTCTTTCAGTACCCTTTGTGGGCCATTACCTGTCTCCGAGCCTCCGCTTGATGACAGCGATTTCGAAATTGTATTACAACAAAGCAACATTTCATAACTATTGATCCAGGAAAGCTACTGAAATGTTCTGCACTTCTGTCCTTTACAGCTCAAAGTTGGCATCTAGTTTGAAGTCCAAGTTCAACTGCATATTGTTCTATCAAGGAAAGCAATTTGGGGAAATACCGTCACTGACGTTGCCAAGTTAACACACAATGCAGCCCATAAAATAGTTTTTTTTTTTCTGTGTCCCACACTAACCTATTGTTTAAGATCATCTGTGGTCACAGTTTTCATGTATTAATTATTTTGTTTGTTGCTTATTATATACTACTGTACTAAATACATTAAAGCTACATGCATGGGCTTAATTTGTGTAAAAATATCAAGGCTGTATTTACTTATTCATACAATTCAGTCATTATCCTAAATGGATTTTGTTTAAAACAAATTTCCTTGTGCCTAGAGCATACACTGGCTATCAGAGATACTGTGCAGATCAGTATCGAGCAATCAGAGTGTCGTTTACTAGTGATGTTTTTGTCTGTGTGGAGAAACCAGGCCTAAAATCCTCAGAGTCCAAACGTAGCAGCCTCAGGGTCCACTGTGACACAGAAGCATTGATCTCTTTCTGAGGGAAAGACCAGTAAAAGCCAGCGATATTCCTTCATTTTGTCATTTCCGACAATAACGGAGAATGATCTGTCCCTTTATGTCAGGGGTAATGAATTTATACACCCTGACAAACAAATGTGTACACATGCAAAGGTCATTAGTTACATCACTCTCTAGAGACTCTTGCTTTGTTTTCCAAATTTGAATTTATGGACGGCTGAAGCAGCTACATGTTTGCGCGTGCCAGCTGTGATACGAATGGAGGTAGCATAGGAGAAGGGCCCAAGTGGAAATCATAGCGATCATTATGACTTGGCAACGAGCCACAACAGGAACAGAAACCATATCGCCACAGGTTTACCTCACAAGCTGTTTATCTTAAATCGACACACCAGAATTATGCTCGACATTTGTAAGCTGTTGCTTCCACGCCACTGAAAAAATCTGTCCCCATGTGTGATTAATTAAAGAGCAGTTCGAAAAACTAGAGTCATTCATACAATCGCAAACCTACATTCCTATACAGAGCCTAGAAATGAAAAAAGTTGCACAGGGAGTTTTATTAAAGGGTAATGTGCAAAGGGTAATGTGCAGAGCTGAACACTCAAAACTGTATCCTGGAGTACAAATGGACAACCGGTAAAAATATACTATAAAAACATCTTGCAGATTTAAAGGATATAATATTCATCCAAATTGCACAGAAATCCCAGCCTTTTTTTCAGTAGCAAGCAGGCCAGATAATGGATTGCAGAGCAATAGAGGGCTGCAGTGTAGGCTGACAAGTCATCCTTCAACATATACTTGATGAATGAACGTGTGCCTGTACGATGACAGTCCAAGAATCTCTACAACAAAGCTTATTAGTTTCTGACCATTCAGTAATTTCGTTTCGTGCCTTTTTTCTTGCCTGGGTTCACTCATTAAGAGGCAGATTATCATGATACTCAAACACATACAATTTCTATTCTACAGCATTTTTGGGAGAGTTTCTTCTCTGGCCATCTGCAGGGGACAGGGGACAAGCATTTTGGGGCGTAAAATAAAGTTCCCTAACTTTTATGACCTTCCCAGCCACTAACTCCAGTTGTAAGTCAACTGAGCAATTGTGTGCCTGTCTGGAGAATTGTCTACCACAGCAGTTTCAGTTTCCATTGAAGCAGTAACATCAAACCAGAATTTCTTCTGAAATGCTGCTGCAGCTTTCCCTCAGGGCTGTTCTATTTCCACTCCGGGCCCATATTTTCCACGAGAGGGCACAGAACATTAATTCATTGTTTGCGAATTTCTTTTGCATAGTGCTACCATTTCCATCTGTATGTATGTCCCAAATACAGACCCTTGCAATAGTCATGGATTTTACCAACTGATGCATGCGGGGGTGACCTTTTTGACATTGATTGTTCCACTGTCTATACAGTCTCCATCGCTCATCTGTCAGCACCTGTTACAGGTTGCCCCAATGATGAAACTCAACATTATGTCCCAGTTTTGTCATGTGACTGGCAATGATATTATGAAGGATGTATTTAAACAGCTAATTAATGAAAACCCACCTGACCCAATAAAATGGTTTCTAGAAGGTTCTTTTTAGTATATGGTCTACCTATGTAGAATCATCAGCCAAGACACACCAGAAGGACAGTAGAATCCATCTCATGATGTATTTAGAGATAACGTCATAGTAACCTTCAAAGAGTTAATATTATTTTGAATGTACATTATATTTAACTAGTTTGTTATTAAAAGTCCTCATATTTGATTTGCTGCACAATATAGACCTGGATTTCATTTTATTCTATGTGCAGATTCTTGTTGTCAACAGTACAATTGCTTAATATGACATTTTCAATGTAAATAATATTGCCGCTAATCATATGAACTTAATCATATTCACTCTCAGATTACAATTCTTATTAATTAAAATTCCACTGTAATGATAAAATGTTCCAACTGACTGCTTAGAATAGCCCTGCTTTCATAGGATGTCTGGAATAACATCTTGAAAGTACATTGTCCAAAAAAAAGAGTACATTGTGTATTTAATCATCATAGGACAATTTTCAACACATCCAAAGTAAATTGTATTATGCACACCTTAACAAGGAAAAGCCCCCGGGGTATTATGTAAAAAAAAATCACGCTTGCATCATCAAGAGGCATTTGCCTTCCGGTTCTTTGCAGAATTTATACGCTCTGTAAAATGCTCAGCACATTTCTCACTTCGATACATGGCATAAACACGGCATGTTGTCCTCTGTGATATTTATATTGAAAAAAGGGGTCACCAAAGCCATGCCAGCTTCTTAACACAGAGCATCCTCGCGTTGTGAAAGGGTATGGAAAAGTCTTATATGGCCACAAATTGTCTTTGGGTATTCATAAAAACTCAACTACAGACAGAGATCTTCACATCAGGAAATAATCCATTATAAAGGCTGTTTTTTTCCTTTATTTACAAAGACTGCTATAGATTCATGATACATAAAACATAAAGAACTATGTAGAATGATTGGTTTTTCCCTCCACAATGGTGATAATAAATAATGAATGTAATAAATGCAGTGATCTTTTTTTCCTTGAATGTCTTCTTGTCAGATAGATGTTACAATCACAGTCATAAGAAAGATTACATGAATTTACAAGGTGGAATTTTAAAAAGGCTAAAAGGGCTTCACTTTAAATTAAACCACAGATTATGTGAAAACCCTACCTGAATCCTTCATCTCCTAACAAGATTTTAGGAAATGATGTAAACTTGAAAAGTATGAAAAATACTGGATTTACTTTCAAAGCTAGCAAACATGAGTAATCAAACTGCATAAACGGTGAACGGCAGCGTCTCTGCCGTCGCAAACCTGCATTTGACTAATCGATTCCAACCAAGTTTGTGCATTTGTCACACAGACACTCTAACAGCTGAAAAATGCAGAATCGAACACGACTCTACAGCTATTGCTGAAGATGAAATTAAACAAAAAATGAGGCTACCCTTAGCAAATCAGTAAATCAATGTACAAACTTATTAATTTTCAATTTAACACAGGAAGTTTAATCCTTCTCGGTAGGCCTACATGTACACAGAAAGACTGGAGCATACATAAAGTGGTACAAAAATCACAATTCTTGTATAACCCAAACAGCCTGTCTTATTCTCTAATAAACACATACAGAGATAATGAATCTGTTCTGTTGTGTTCAATCCAGAGGCAGGTCAATTCAAGCTGAATCACCCAATGAGTCACCCCAGAGTTCCTTAATCAAAAACTCATTATCCAAGCACATACTGATCCTTTATTAATTGCATTAACCTTATAAGTGGACTACCACCCACTGAAGGGAGAAATGAGCCCTCAAAGTCCACAGTGGGTGGCATTATCTCGCATTGTCAATCACCAACTGGTCTAACCCACTTGCCATTGATTCACTCTGAGGTAAAGCGTCCAGTAAAGCGAGCTCGACAGTAATGGCACACACGTTTCTTCATCGCTACTGGCCCCCATATGCACTACCAGTCAAAAGTTTTTTGAACAACACAGGTTTTTACCACTTTTCCAATTATTTCATAAACTGCAGATTGTACAAGCATTGAAAAGCTGAGTGAACAGCTATACTGTAAATGAAAATATAAGTCAAATAAAACAAGTTTCCCTTATAACATGGAAAGAGTGTGTAACAGGGCATGTCTGACATCCTATTAACTGGTTGGGTGGTGATGGCAGAGTCAAATTCTAGGCTGTCCTTTGACTTCCCATGAAACAGAGCAGTATTTAATGTCCCTTGTAGAAAAATGCCTCAGATTTTCTCTGCTGTTATTACTGCTTGAGGAGGTTACTTTGATGAATCAAAGATATGACATTTTCTTGCTAATAAAGGTACTCCAATGGTGAACATACTGTAAATTTATTTGCTAGCAAAGAATAATGAGTGTATTTTTATGTTATGTGAGTACATGCAAATGTAGAAAATCTCAGTCTGTGCAAAAACATTTGACTGTTAGTGTACTACAGGGTGACACAGCTGGTGTACAGTGTATGAACTGTATCTCCAGATTTTAGGAGGCTTTGAGACCTGAGAAATTTACCATGAGGATTTCCAAAAGTCAGTCAAGGTAAAAACGGCATGTTGGTGTTAAGGTCAACATCAAGGTCAACTTCAAGGCAAACAATTTTTGTTACCTAAAAAGTAACACGTACCTAAAAGTCTGTTCATTGTGAAAATTGACAATCCCATTTCTCTTCTTGTTTTTTTCTGACTGCTGACTCAAGGGTAAAGAAAATATTCATTAAAACAAAATGACAAATTAGAACCCGAGGGAGTGATTTATATTTGAATTTTAACAGCCCAGGTGTACAGGTAGAAAGAATGATAAAGTAACGTACATCAAAGCTGATATTTAATGTCCTCTGACCTTCAAGGAATGTTTGTGTAGTTACGACTTGGGGAAAAATTTTGTCTTCATAAATTCTCAAGAAATGGTGCAAAATAATTCAAAGCTGTAAATATTTACTTTATTACCAGAACCTGTTATGCACAAATAATGCAATGTACAAAAACCATGTTAAATTTGTCATCCTAGATTTGATACAATATCTGGCGTCCATCTGATCTTTTGTTTACATGCACATCAATGGTACCAATAAACATTAAATGAATATATCAATAATGTATTTTCATTTCATATTGGGTGTTTTTTTCTGTCTTATGTATAGCTCACATCTATTACTAAATATTCAGTTACTAAATATAAAGTTTCTATTTGTTTATTTGCTGGTTTGTTTGTTTATTATTTTTGCTGAGCTGAATTCAGTACACTCAGAAGTTTCAGTAGGACATTCTCAACAAACACTGATACCTGGCTCATCCCAGTCCATCTGGTCTCCTTCCCATGCACCAAGTTCATCTCATCACCACTTGATGACAGGTTGATGGCTTTGGCCCCTCTTTGTCCAAGGATTCAAAACACACTACCTCAAGTTAGAAGGCACAATTATGATATCAATTTTTGACCTTTGGCTTTGGGCATTCTGATACCATGTACACTCATGAACATTCTTGTATTCGGACATAGTGTTTGTATTTGTACTTGTAGGCCAATAATGATTCAACACTTGGGTTTAGATCTGGGAGGCCATTCGTCCCAATCACTCTCATCCTGGTACAGTATTACCCTTGTTACCCATGTGAACGCTGAAGTCTCCCATATGCAAAACAACAGTCAGAGTTTCCTTCTCTACAACTCACAGCCTCATAGAGGAAAGAATTTCAACTGCACAGTTCTCAGCCTGAGGGTCATGAGTATCCTATGAGTATCCTACGAGTATCCCCACACCTAGGGAACACCACAGTAGGAGAGACCTGGTTCCAGAGCCAATGCTGTGCATGGAGGTATGGCCGAATGCATTTAAACGATACCCATCTTTTGCACTCCGGTTCCTTTCACATCATGGGGAACACCAGAGTAGGAGAGACCCCATCAGCAGTCAAACAGTCTGGTTCTAAAACCAACGCAATATGAAAGTATTATATCTATACACTGGCAGATTTAGGTTTGGCTGACACTGAAAACCACCCAGGGTGGCATTTTGCCTGGGGCAGCACAGGGCGTCCATTAAAAAAAAATGTTTGAATGATTGTCTTTCTATCATCCCGTATGGGTCAATTAACCTTGTTGGAGTGGTCACCCTGATTCTGGTTTGTGATCTAGGCAGGCTACTACTCAGAAATATGAGATGGGGAGGGGGGCAGGGGTGGGCTAACATCAGGTTGCCCCACTGGAAGCCCAAGGTAGAGGAGAAGGGAAATCTATCAAATAGCAACCTCTGTCTTTGTACAGTATTAATGCAACTAGTAAAATCAGTCACATTACGAAATGCTATCCAATTAACCACAATTCATGCATAATACGGGGAATATAGAGTTTCACGGACATATTGTTGCATTTTGAATTTCGACTCTTGGTTGACAGTGTTGGGAGATGGGTAATGTATTGATGGGTAATGTATTGATGGGTAAAGAACTGATGCCCGAGTGCCAAATTTACACAAATGGATAAGAAAAGGTCTGAGCCATCAGGTGCCCGGCTTAGAAAAAAGAGTAAAGAAGTAGAGAAGAAAGATGCAAAAGATAAAGGTATGCAGCTATTCCATCTTTTTATGAGTATAATATTATGCTTATGATGAGATTATAACACTAGTATGTTTGTCAGCCAATACGGCAATGGGGGGGGGTCTGTGTTGGGTACCACACAAAGGGCCATATTTTATACCCAGCGCACATTGTGGCAGGCGCAACACAAGTGTCTTTGCTATTTTGAGATTATAACACTATTATAACACTAGTATGTTTGTCAGCCAATACAGCAATAGTGTCATAATTAGATTTTTTTTACATTTATGTATCTTATTTTGTATATATTTATATACACTATATTGCCAAAAGTATTGAGACACCTGCCTTTACACACACATGAACTTTAATGACATCCCATTCTTAATATATTGGCTTTAATATGTAGTTGGCCCATCCTTTGCAGCTATAACAGCTTTAACTCTACTGGGAAGACTGTCCACAAGGTTTAGGAGAGTGTTAATGGGAATTTTTGACCATTCTTCCAGGAGAGCATTTGTGAGGTCAGGCACTGATGTTGGACGAGAAGGCCTGGCTCACAATCTCTGCTCTAATTCATCTCAAAGGTGTTCTATCGGGTAGAGGTCAGGGCTCTGTGCAGACCCGTCAAGTTCCTCCACACCAGACTCGCTCATCCATGTCCTTATGGAGCTTGCTTTGTGCACTGGTGCACAGTCATGTTGGAACAGAAAGGGGCCATCCCCAAACTATTCTCACAAAATTTGGAGCACGAAATGGTCCAAAATGGCTTCGAATGCTGCAGCATTAAGAGTTCCTTTCACTGGAACTAAGAGGCCAAGCTCAACCCCTGAAAAACAACCCCACACCATTATCCCTCCTCCACCAAACTTTACACATGGCAAAATGCAGTCAGGCAAGTACCATTCTCCTGGAAACTGCCAAACCCAGACTCGTCCATCAGATTGCCAGACAGAGAAGCATGATTTGTCACTCCAGATAACACGTCTCCACTGCTCTAGAGTCCAGTGGTGACGTGCTTAACATCACTGCATCCAACGTTTTGCACTGAACTTTATTTAGTAGCGAGGAAATTTCACAAATGGACTTGTGCACAGGTGGCATCCTATCACGGTACCACACTTGAATTCACTGAGATCCTGAGAGCGAGCCATTCTTTCGCAAATGTTTGTAGAAGCAGTCTGCATGCCTAGGTGCTTCATTTTATACACCTGTGGCTATGGAAGGGATTGGAACATCTGAATTCAATGATTTGGAGGGGTGTCCCAATACTTTTGGCAATACCAAATGTCTTAATAATAATGACAGCGCCAAATGGTACTTTTTTTTTTTTTTTGCTGGGGGGGTGTGGGGGGCACTAATGTCGAGGTTTGCCCAGGGCATCATACAAGCTAGAGCTGCCACTGTATGGCATCTTCTAAGTCTAGCTGATACCTGTAATCTCACACACTAGTTCAGTTCCTTAAATACCAGAGAGGTAACATTTAACATTCCCAAAGCCAGTGTCTGATCTAATTGGATCCCTCCCATTCAAGCTTGTTGTCCAATTGTTACTGCATCTGGCCCCCACCTTTCATCTTGAGGGTGGTGACTCCAAAAGGTGGCTCCATGTAGCCATTGCAGGAAGATAACACAGCTCTGTGGATCGTTAACGCCTCTATGATCCCCTCCACCATACTAAGGTCACAAGCCTCGGAGGGGAAATGAGAACATTATTGCTTTATAGTAGGTGTTAATGATCTGGTTATTGTTAGAGAACAATGTTAACATTAATCTAAGGCCAAATTAATGTAGAGTCTTTACTGAACTGTTAATATGGATCTGGATAGTAAAAAATATTTTCATTATTAAAGGAGAAGGTAGTGGTACCTTTAGTTTACAAATGAATCACTGACTTTGTCAACTTGGATCTCACTTGAAATTCTCCAAATTCTACACTGCAAAAATAATCTTTCCAGCTCATTTTCTTACTATTATCAGAGCAATAGAACACACACAAACTTAACTTTAGCAATCACATTTGAACACAAATGCCGAAATAAAAACACATAACTGAATATTACAACATATGCATGTTAACAAAGCAAGGCTCGTTATTTCATTATTATTATTATTATTATTATTAGTAGTATTATGTAACCTGCATTTGTTCATAAAAGCTTAATCTTTCAAAATGGCATTTTAAGTCGTTGAAGAACTTGATAATTCTTTAAAATTATATATTAATTTAATTTTGTAATGTGAATATAGTGTGCAATGATGATCGACATTATCTTCTCCCTTATTCGCTCCTTGATATCCTGATACATTTTTAAATGTCTTCAATGTTGTTGTTTTTATCATGCATTCGATATCTATTTCATGCATAATGAGTTCCTACATCTTTTCTTTCCTCAGTGATGTATTCTGTCTTGGTCAGTAGGGCCAAAATTAACCTGACTAATGTGTTTGTTGTGAAGCTCATTAGCAGATCTCACTGCGGTAATCTTGAAGATTGCATCTATCTCAGTAAGGATAGCTGGAAAGCCATCCTTCACATGCAAATTGTAACTTGGAAGGAAGTCATTTAAGTATGCATGTATTTATCTGTGGACTATGACTCTTACAGTAAATGCTCATATCTTCAAGTGCCGTCACACAAGAATTTCAAATAACTTATTTTTAGTTGAGGTAGGTGAGATCGTCATCAGATCCCAGACCGATGGTTCTGAATCACAGAATGGGCCAGCCTAGGTGAAATATGTGAACTTTGAAGGAGAAGGAGGAGTTCGAATTTCACATTTCAGGTATTTATAGAAGTTACTTGTTCACTGTGAATGTGCAATATAATTATGAACACTGCCACACATATGCCAAACATGTTTTTTTTATTGTATTTTTTTTTTAAATAAACAGGATAGAAGTAATGCAGGGGAGGCAGAGTGACCCAGGGGGTAGTAGTATCGATTCACACACCAAGACTCAGTCCTGTGTGTGTAGAGGTTCCCCTTATATGACTGTGCGCCCTGAAATCAATCAGCATCCCACACGGGGTGTGCCCTGAATTCGATCAGCATCCCACACGGGGTGTGCCCTGAATTCGATCAGCATCCCACACGGGGTGTGCCCTGAAATCGATCAGCATCCCACACGGGGTGTGCCCTGAATTCGATCAGCATCCCACACGGGGTGTGCCCTGAATTCGATCAGCATCCCACACGGGGTGCCCTGCTTTGGCCCAGGCTTCCCTGGAAAAGACTCCAGGCTCCCCACAATCCGGAACTTATAGAAGATCGATGGATGGAAGTAATATATGACTTGCATGGATGTTTTTTTCTGGGAGTTTTCAATTTCGGGGTCCTTTAATTTAACTAACCAAGAGTGCAAGAGAAAGAATGTTCACCGCCACAGATGTCAGAAGAGCAAGCGTGTGAGGCCAATGCGTAACTTAAATGAAAATGATGAAGATGATGAGGTCAACTTTAGCGACCTGTTTATGCGAGCCAGCGCGTCCAGCTTAAAGGGCTGACCACAAACCCAAGATAACATACCCAAAGCAGGTTCCCAAGTGTTAAAGAGAACAATTATCTGATTGAATACAGTGATCTCTTCCAAAATGAAAAATCAATTTTAAAAGCTAATGAAAGTACCTTGCAAAAGCTGTACTCCACATTAGAAATTGTTCACACTAATATTTTCAAAACATTGAGGGTTTCTGTGGTTCTTATGTTAGCCATTGCTTGACTCTTACAATAGCGTTCAACTATAGTGGAAAATTGTTTTCATATATAATTCAGATACCTCCAGTTTCTTATAGATAACAGACTTCTATCAATCAGCACAACACGAATTACATGTATGTGTTACATGGTCGGCCTGGTGGCTCTGTGGGTAACAGTATAGCATCACACCTCTAGGGTTGTGGGTTTGATTTTCTCTCCTGACTAACCGTATGTTCTCACCATATTTATGCTCTCAGTGTTTTCCAGTTTCTTCACTTCATTTTCAGGGATAAGATCCAGGCTCATGCATCCTGTATTTAATTATGGATGCATGCCGTGTTTCGGATATAGTAACAATACTAAAATACAGGCAAGTTGATGGCTGTTCTGCCAAGGTGAAAAACAAAGAAGGGCCTGAAACACCACTCGTTATTTTCATGCCAGCCTTTCAACAGATAAATACAAAAGTATACAGTTTGACATGATGCAGTTCATCTGTTCTGAAAGTTAAACTTTTAAAGTCTGTGTATACATATATAACATTACAATTACTACTTCAATAGTGATACATTATTAATCCCGGTGTGAAGATTCTCTCTTCACCTACCCCATCTCGCTGTCCATGAGACACACATGTGAGAGCAAGCTTGGGGGTCACTGTACAGGGTCAGCCCATGCACAGGCCCATGGACTATTCTGCTGAGGCTTGAACCGGTGACCTTCTGATCACAGGCAGCCTGCTGAGCCATTAATAAGTCTGCATTAATAATAATAATAATAATAATAATATAATAATAATAATAATAGAGAAATAATTATAGCAATAATTAGGGACAGAAAACCACAAAAACAAAATCCCTGGTCATATCAAGGTACAAGTGCTGTAGAAGATTGTCCTCCTTGGCATTGCTCATATACTGCGGAGAACTTTATCCATCGAGTGAACCATCGCACCCTCTTGGTAGCCTTAAATTCAAGAGATGGATTTCATGGGGGAATAGGGCAGGACATCAAGGATAATAATAATCATTATAACAATTATAATAACAACAACATGTCACGACTCAAACCGGGAAGCAGGTGAAGGGAGCCATGAATGCAAACAAACAGGGTTTATTGCTGGGGAAACACACTCCAAGACACGCAACATTAATGACCGGACCTAAATACAACGAACTAAATAACAGTAACAGGACACAGCTGGTGGACACGGGGAATCCACACCAGGTTAACGAATGGGTGTGGTCGGCGAGGGGGCAGGACGAGCGGGGCATGACACAACATTTGTTATTATATCATCTAGTCTGCCCATTAGCCTGTAATGAAAAGAGTTGGGGAGAAAAAAGGATGAATGGAAAATTTCAGCTAATTTCCATCAGATGGCTGAATTATTCTGTTAATTCTACCTACAAATATAGACAGAGTCCATGTTCAATCTAGTTCATCTACCAGACTGGAAATTACGGTAATGCGGATTTTATGGAACTGCAGAGAATTCTGAACCCCAAATAATCAGCAAACCACATTATCATTTAATGTGTTGTAAGACTGCTTGCATGTCAGAGTCCTGGGACTAAGATGCCAGTTATAATTTCCTAAAATTCAAACGTGATTTTACTGCTCCGTTATATCACACGGGCGATCAGCTCGTCTGCAGCGTAGCCAGTATGCTTCACAGATAATTTGGGCACACGGAGCGACATTCAAGATGTACGCACACGCCATTTTCCTGATTCAGCCTGTCAAACATACCACAACCTTCTGAGCTCTGTAGCCCTGAATGGAGGTCAAGGCTGCCAACGCACAGAACGAGATAAAGGCAGATCCGTCAAAATGCCCCAATCAAGGGCGCAACTAGAAATTCTGGGCCCTCTGACAAAATGTCACTTTCGCCCCCCCGTTATGGTTGAAGGAATATTGGTCGCTATGGTAGATGGACTGGTATCCTGCCAGGATATCCATACCCCCCCCCCGATTAATCCATGCCAATCCATGCCCCTGATTAATGCCCAGGTGTGCCCTCACATGTGTAACATTGGTGTCCATCCCCCCATAAGGCTCCACTGCTCCTGTCTTTTATTCCTGATTAACCCCCTCACACACACACACACGCTCCCGTATCTTGGTTTTTACATCTTTCAGGGGTAATCAGCTGTGGCCGGGGGGATTCATCCTCCGTGTGGCCAAAATGGCCTAATTTA
Source organism: Mormyrops attenuatus (assembly GCA_026777985.1). Lineage (NCBI taxonomy): Eukaryota > Metazoa > Chordata > Actinopteri > Osteoglossiformes > Mormyridae > Mormyrops > Mormyrops attenuatus. Next base: position 3,826,437 of record JAODKC010000130.1, on the reverse strand, counting down.
CACCTGGTACCTACACATAAACCACAGAGAGCGGCCTGTGATTATTCAGTGAGGCTTCTGCTGTCCCAGTAAAAGGGTAATAAAGATTGCAGGGAGACAGGTTAATAGAGAAGCTGAATGTCATTGGCCTGTTATATGACTAAATAAGATGTCAACATGGAATTGAATCAGTTTGCATTTTTTGCATCTGTGTGTTGAAAGTAAGGACACATTTTTGTATCGTTTCACCACAATTTTCTCATTTTCATGTCGGCTTTGTCCATTTTGGTCTCTTGTTTTAGATGCAAAACACAATACAGTAAAATGACTTCTGTTCACCTTTTCATGAGTATAACTGAAAATGATTAGGGCAAACTTTTAAAATTGTTTTATTATTATTTTAATGCGGTATGACATTTAAGCGTTTGTCCAGATATTGGACAGTTTATTTCTGAAGAATTTCTTTGGGATTTTGAGTTTGGTCTTAACTGAAACCAGGGATTTATCATTCAATTTTTTTTTATTAACTATTGGAAATGAACTGATTGAAAATTGTTTCTCCTTGAGCAGTATTAAATGTCTGAATTTCTCCTTCCGTGACTAATTTCGCAGAGTATTCTGCTTTAAAGAAATACTGAAATCAATATTGAAATCCACTCTATGCTATTTCTATAATTTAGCTTTGGGGTAAGTCTGGTGTGCCTAGCAAATAATAATTTCAGTGAAAAAACAGGCCAAGATTGCCCAAAAAAATCATTACTAGGGGGCTTAAGCTATTTGCCTTTAGGCAAAAAAATCTCTGATGTGCTCCTTAACAAGACTGGAATGGCGAGGGAACTTTTTAAAGTTCCTGTGAAGAGAAAAAAATTTATCACATTCAATAACTCAGTCAATGATGACGGGACATTCTTGTTGAATATAAAAATAAATACATTATGAAAAACTGCCCATTCACTTTGAATGGTTGTGTGATGTGACTTCCTATTAAACTACCTTTGTTGCAAAATATTATATTCCACATCACCAAATGCCATGCTCTGCTTTCCATATCTGGGGGCTGTGTGTGGCTCAGCGGGTTTGGATGCTATACCTATGATTGGAAGGTCGTCAGTTCAAATCCCATACTCAGAGCGAGTGATTTCTCCACTGAGTCCCTGAGCAAGGGACTCAGTGGAGAAATGTTCCAGACACTGGACTCACCACCAAATGTTCCAGACACTCACTGACCCTGCTTTTTTCTGAAACATATGTCATTTTGCATAAAGGTATCTGCTAAATAATAATCTATAAAATAGTTTTTTATCCAGGTAATTAGTACCCTAATATGATAATTACAGTGAAATTATTATTCACTGATGACCTCCTAGTTCCCATTGAGAAGGCTCTGTAAGGAATTCAGATTAATATAACATGTAACCTTTTCTTACCATGCATCTTAATGAGTATTTTAACTGGATGAAGAGGCCACAGGTGGCTATTTCCCAGGTTACTTGGTATCCATACATACATACAATTACTCATACTTTTGGTTTTCCTGTGTATGTAGTAGAGGATTGTATTTGGACACAGGTTAAGTTCAGCTAAGCCAGACCTGACTTCCTACTTCTTGGAAAAAATCAAGCTCACACACTAGGATTCCATCTAAGCCAGGTGGGGGATCCTACCTTCCAGTCAGTCTTGGGTCTGTTGACGTCCTTCCATTGGGACGAGCCCATAAGGTTCCAACAGCCTCACAAGCTCAATAATAAATCTCATGTTCCTTTTCCTTGCTGCGTGGAAAAGACAACAAACTTGAAATCCTTCACTATAGGCAGTCAGTCTCTCCATCTTTTACTTCCTACTCTTCTATTAGAGAACCATATTTGAAAGTGCTCATTTTCATATCTGCCTTTTCACCCTTGTCCAGCATGGAACTTCAGCAAAAACTAGGTACTCCAGACAGGAAATATTATCTAAATTAGCCTTAATAATTTTCCACGTGAGAAATCCTTACTTTGCTATGGTGGAGGGGCTTGTTTAATGTTTTTTCGCTAAGAAATTCAATGCCTAGTGTTGTTCTTCAAGAAGGCAAACTGGTGAAGTTCCCACTGAAACATACCCACTTATTTCTGCTTTAATAGCTGTTTACTGGCAATCAGCTACTGATACCTGTACAGCGATATTCTGCAGGGGACGATCTGCCACACCCCTATGGGACTTCATTTCAAAAAGGCGTTTTGAGAAAAGTACCCAATGGGAAAGTATTTAAAACATTTACATTTTAAGATTAAATGTTTTAAACATTGCACAGGAGAGCAGATGTTGCAGAAGCTATACGTCAACTTAGACTGACATTAGAAATTGGACACATGTCGTCTCGGTAGAAAGGATTATTTTTTTCTTGCAAAGCCACATTAAATGTATTAATAGGTATACAGCTTGTGGGATTCTGTTGTAAAATCAATGTGACCAGAGCTTTGATACGAACATCCGTCACTTTATCTCTTACAGCGCTCAGAGTGAAAATTCCACAGCTCCAAAACTCCAAAAGACAATTTCCCTGAAATTGATCCTTTTTCTGTAACTTGGCAATCATAGAGTTTGCTGGCTGTATATCTAGCTAAATATAGAACTACAGCAGTAGGACATATAGAATTATAGCACTAGAACTAGAGTAGCAAATGGGTAGCTGTGACCTCACACCTCCAGGGATGCGTGATGGTTTCCAATTCTGCTGCTTCTGTTTTCATTACCTAATCGAAAAATATCCAGTTAGACAATTTGACAGCTCCAAGTTGTATGAGTGTGTGCCCTGCTTGATGGCCGGATATCTTAATTTATTATATTTTGAGCAAAACCACCGCACATTTTCCACAAGACGCATGTACTTGACAAACAAACCAGCCCCCAGTGACTCAGGGAAAATAATCATGATCTAATATTCATCCTGTGGCTTGCCTTGTATTTCCCACTGGTTTAAAATCAATACATATTAATTTTGTTATCCCTTCATTTTTCCACAAGGTGTTCTGGAATGCAAATTAAATTTGCTCTGTATTCAATCCAAAAAAATCTTTCGAAACTGTCGACCTAATGCAACATCAGGATTTCTGAAAAAAACCAAAGACACGACTCACATGAAATGGGTTTATGTGACACGTCCAATAAGGGTACGTAAGGATAAAACCTTAACTTACAGAAAACTACAGAGCTTGTGCCAGAATCCATAATTTCATTGTTTATCTAATGATTTTTGGCCACATCTGAATGTTTTTTAATGTCAGGAGCCATGTGAGGTTTCGTCCTGCCTTAAGGACATCTGAGGGTATTTGAAACAGGAGAGCAGAGCTACAGAAATCGTGTATAAGCAGATTAAAGCAGGCCAGAAGGATCAGGATGAACTTTTAGCTGTAATGTTATGAACTCAGCATAATAGTACGAAACTGTAACGTCTATCCCACGTAAATCCCACCAGTTTGGTAACACAGCAGAAATTTTACTACATAATTAAATCTGGACGACATTTATGGAAAGTTGTTTATACTTGATTTAAAATCCCTGAACGAGGTCCTTCAAAGAACACCTAAAAGCCACTGTTCGTACCATTAATCTTTGAGACACCAGGCCTGGCATAACTTTCTCACTAGCAAAAAAAAATATGTTCTGTTGGAGATGTGGAATGTTCTAGCAAATGAAGCAAAATATTTTTCACACTACTTATGCCGTCATATTAGCTATTCCACATTAGTCTGGAGCCGTTTATATTACAACACGGTAGAAATAGCTTGTCATGAAAGACTGCCACTATGCTCCATCAATGTCAACCACAGAGCGAGAACTTGGAAGGAGATGGGACTTTCCCCATTGATAGTTTTCTCCTGTGTGTGTTTGTGTTCAGTTTTCTTCTTCGCAGTACATCAATAATGGCTCGATTGTCACAAATGCTACGTTAAAAATAGTAGCACTTAAAAGGGCTTGTCAAGCAGTTTTGATTTGACACCAGTGCAATCAATTACCAGAACAATGCAAGGGCTTGTCGAATGATTTTTCTTTTTAACTCCCTGCAGCTAATGATTTTTTAAAAGCCAGCGTGGTCAATCTTATGACTAAAAAAGTTTGTATGCGTTTCTTATTAATTTTTTTTGGTAGCTAAATCTACACAATGGATGGCCTTTTGTAGAGTTGGAAGTGTCTCTTCGAAAGGCAAGCTGCATAATCTCATCCATCCGCCCTACTTTAAATATTCATTGTGACCACAGGCAATCAAAGGCTATACGTCATCTCTGGGAACTGCAGTGACGCGCAGAGCCCAGCTTCACTTGGGTGAGGAGGGGACAGTGATCGCCACGGATAGTCCTTCCATTTGGCGGCCTCCACAACAGCAGCCTGAAAAAGTATCTGGCAGCTGTGTGTTCTAAATTTTTTTTTATTCCTCTCACACCTCTCTAAAATATGAAATTATGGGGATATCAAAGCACTTTACAAGTCCATCTTATTTTTTGGCAAAAACATGTTTTATTTCTTCTTTAATAGCGATGTCATGACGATAGCTGGGCAGAGCACAGAGGAGAACTTAACTTCAAAACATGAGAGAATACCAAAGGATATCAAGCAAATTGGTTTAAAATTGCTTAATTTGTGCCGCATTTGATCTACGTTAATTTAGCTTTAAAGCTTGAATTAATATGACAGCCATGCTCCGAAAACCCCCTTCTTATCAGAGGCAGTTGTACGGTATTATTTCTGACGGTGCTCTTTTCCCAAGCAACATAAACAGCTAAAGAAATATACCCCTCGTCATTATGTTTGAATAAATGTGGCTTTACATTAAAACTAAATTTGTTTTCAAGTACACATTGCCTCTTGTTGTATCTTGTAGATGGAAACAGAATGTAAAACACTCATTTTCTGTCATTCAGTCATCTTCTAAAATTTTCAAAGGCTTCAAAGAAGCTCCTTCTCTCTCTCAATCGCTCTCTCACACACACATACACACACACCTAATCATTAATACACTGCCCAAGAGAGGCAGACTCAGTCCCTTATCAGTCATCAGATTAGCTAAAGATTTAAATACTTTAAGTTTAATAATAATATAACCTTGAGTTTATTTACTTTTTAACACAAGTACCTATTTAACCTTGCAGTAATTTATTAACCAACAAGTGTTAACACATACTGTGCAACAAACACGTGAGACACTTATTTTTATTAAAATACAGCTATCACATTACGAACATTCGCCCCACATTACAAATGTTTGCTTTACCTTACTTCACTCTCACGAAAAACCTACATTAGCATCTGTTTTCACTAACTGAAAGAAATCTGAAGAGCATTTTCACTTTTACGAAAAAAGAGAAAAGTGAAAATAGCATATAACATTTGTTTACCAGCTATAAATGTCATTATGCGGCACATGACTATAATTCTATTATGGTTTAACGATGGATTACATATATGACAGTGGTCCCATAAGGTTATAATGGAGCTGAAAAATTCTTATTGCCCATTGATGGGCTTTACTCAGGTTTGTGGTGAAGCTGGTGTAAACAAACCTACTGCATTGCCAGTCATGTGAAAGTATAGCACACACAATTATATACAGGACATAATACTTGATAATGATGATAACTGTATTATTCGGTTATGTATTTACTATACTGTACTTCACATTGTTATTTGTGCTATACTATTTAGCCTAGGTGTGTAAATGGGTATACCATCTAGGTTTGTGTAAGTACATTCTGTGATGTTCACACTGCAACTGCAAAATCGCCTAACATGGCATTTTTCAGAAAGTATCCCTGTTATTAAGTGACGCATGACTGTATTGATTCTGGTAAGTAAAGCTGCACAGTACATGCATTAGTTATACTTTTTATAGCCTGCGCATTTATCATATCATTCATTAATGTAGTTTTATTTTTGTATGTTTGATTTTGTATGATTTGATTGGTAATTTTTTCGGTCTAGGACCGCTCAAAACTTTTGCCCATATAAATTAAGGGTAACTGCTTTCTTGATTTATACCATTTCATCTTACGAAGTGGTGTAAAGCAAAACAGCTCTACTTCCGTAAAGTGGGGGAAATCAGAAACTAGAGTTTCTGATTTCTTTCTACATACATCCAGTTAATTTTATTTCATTCTTCTACTTAGCAGACTCTTTTTTTCCAGAGCAACATACAAATAAGGAAAGCTTAGGGTTAGACACAGGCCTGTAGCCAGAAACAAATTTCATGGGGTGTCCAGCACCCCTTCTGATAGGTCCCCCTCTGTAGATTTTGCTGAATGGGGGGGGGGGGGGGTCCAAACCCATACTACCAGCCTTAAGCATCTGGTCAGAGAACAGAAGCAGCCCTAGGTAAGGGCCTTGCCCATGGCCCAATAGTGACATGACTACTCCTCCAGCCAGCAGCTCCCACACGTGGGAAAAGAGTGCTGCCATGCTGAGCTACACACACAGCTACACAATCAGGTGATTGGGAATCTTTAAATTGCCCATAATGTGATTGTGTGTGTCAGTGCTGGACTCTGTTAAGCCACTAGAAGAGGGTATAGCCACTAGAAGAGGCACAAGAACACTATAAACATTGAATATGATGTACATTCACATATACATATTCAAAAACATAGCTGTGATTATGATCATGTGCATGCTTTTACTCCATAATAAAGTATTTCTAGTACATATTTCTCTTGATACGCACTTGATTAAAATCCAGAAATGTAGTTCTTTCGGATAAAATCAGTTTCTAATATTTGATAATCCAGGTTTGATATATAACCATCCGCTATATTGTGGGCTAAGCGGATAATTTCATAGGATCATATTCATTGTATAAAAATACCTTCTTTTATTAGTTTTCAACTACAATTTCATTAACAAGATCATTACATCACGACGTATTTTATACTAATAACACTGCCCTAAAGAATTACTGCATTGCATTGCACTGCTGTCTTGCTGACAGCTAAAAATGTTACCTCAGGTCAAATTAAACTAAGAACAAATTAAGGTCAAACTGAGGTCTCAGTCTAATCGTTTATCCGAAAGATAGTTGACCAGAGCAATGAGTTCATTGCAAAAATAGACAAGCAAAGTGAAATTATTTAAAAATATGTATCTTAAAAAAAATAAACAAAAACATCAGTCATTATCCTTTTCACCCCTTTTCCATTCTGTGCGAAAGTACATCTGTACATCACGACCAGGTGAATTAATCTTTAAAATTTTTAATTTGGCCAATTAATTCTGTTATAAAACATTTCCGTAATGGACAAAAAAAAGCCCAGTGGAAAAAAAGAGTGTCACAGCCATTAGCGTTTGCAGAATAAAATAGCACTCAGTGAAGTGTCTTATAATTAGCCTTTGTGTATTTATATGCATCAAGGCAGCATTGTCAAATTTCCATGACCTTTGCTTGATTAAAGGTTCTTATTTTATTACTATTTTTTGGCTTGCAAAAAAACAAACACTAAATGGATGTCATCTGGTCATAAAAGTATGCAAATAGAAAACAAAATATCATGTCTAAGTACTAATAATTGTGTTTGAAACGCAGAAATGTTTTTTTTTATTAACCAAAGTATCCATGATGTCTGAGCATGTGACTAATTTGGTGCATGAGAAACACACAGACCTTTACTGGTTTTTGCAAAGCTGTTGAAACTAATAAGTACACAAGCCTTACCTATTGTCTATATTTGGCTTTAAAGTATCATTTCGAACATATAGAAACTGCTTTATTAAGGCCATTTTGCAGTTGACGGCAGAGCCCTCCCTCCCTTGTATCACCAAGTACTTGATTTGATAGTTAAATATTCAGCTGTATAAAAGTCTTGACCTGCATATTGCTGCAGAAATCAGCATCAAGAGCGACAAATAGCAGTAGAATTCTCAGGCTGACAAGCTTGTTGGAAATGTCAAAAGCAGTGAAAAAGCTCCAAGGTTGTGTTCAGGAGTGTGAAACAGGACAGTGATGGAGTCCCATTGTGACCAAGTCAAAGGCAAAGAAAGGCTTGGGCTGTCCCTCGATAACGAGAATCTGGGAATCAATGGCAAGATAAATGTTCTGGTCTAAAGATGAATAGTCATCTGCTCTTGGAATACTAAGATCCATGATCCTACATAACTCACCTGGAGGTCTTCCCCAGCAATTAAGTATGCTGTTTTGATTAAGGAGCAGATAAGGTGGAGAAAATGAATTGCTTGACGACAATACATGGCGTGACCATGCAAGATTACAGCACTAAAGTCTACAAGTTAAACATGGTCTAGCGGTGAAACAAACGCCAGTCCATGCATGTTCTGTCATCCATGTCTCTCCCCTGCTGACCCTAGTCAATCACATATACAGTTTCCTTAATCCTACTGAGATCCAGGGGGGAAAGTAAGTAAATAAGTAAGTAAGTATGTATGTATGTATCTATCTATCTATCTATCTATCTGTACATATATAAAGGGTTAGGATGGTAAAAAGCACGCCCCACACATGTGATGTCATCTTAAAGTCCTAACTGTCCTCTTTAAGAGACAACAGTACATTGTGTAGTATGAGAGTTATGACCAAGAACGTAATGTCGTAAAACAGAGAAAGACAAAAATGCTGGATCTCAGGATCACAATATGAAAAGTCAATAAATCCAAATGGCCATAACCTTCTAGAAATGACTTAAGCCTCGTTTTTGTCCCTGAACTAATCTCATCCCCTACCACAGATTTTTAATCGCTTGAAACTACTAGATTCTCTTCTGTTTCACTCAGACTTGCAAGGCTCTCTCTTAGAATATATTTGCGTGTTGATTGCATGTTGTATCTGATCCTGCCCACTTAATGACATGTTTATAGCACTTCTGATTACAAATGTGAGATTTCTATTGCTATTTTTTTCCCACAGCTACCTTGCACTCGTTTCAGGTCAACCATTAGAAATTCCCCTAAATAAACAATGTAATGTGAATGTAGACAAATTGCAGAGCTAATGTCAGGTTATGGATAAAACATACATATCTCTCTAAATATACAGAGTGATATAGAGAACAGTGAAATATTATCAACAAATCACACCTATAAATGGAAAGGCTTGATTCTACAGTTAATTCAGCTTTGGTCTACTTTGAAATATTGTACACCCCCCACTAAATTAACTTATATATACACTGCAGCCTACAGGAACACCATGATTCCCGTTCAGTGTATGGAGGACTATATGTTTAGCTATTCTTCTGTTGTCATTGCCAATAAGTTTAGTTATGAGAAGGTTAGTTGGTAGAGAAGGCTAGTTGGTAGGGGATTGAAGATAGAGGGAGAGTTTCATTAATTCACTTTCAGGGACTCCAGATAAGTCCACGCTAGTTTTCCAAACTTTCCCTGCTCCAGAACAATGGCATAAGCCGTAAATCCCAAACCAAACCCATATAAGCACCGTTCCGCCGTTCAGGTTCCCTGCAGGTTCCCTGCACTAAGGAAAACACCCACTGAAACATCTGTGGAAGGTGTTCTGGTAATGGCTGATTCCATGTTAAGAAACATGAAAATAGCAATTTCAGCAACCATAATGAATTGGCTTCCAGATGTCAGAGTGACTGATATCTCTGCCAATTTAAAAGTGCCTCCTAAAAGGAGACGTAAATTCTCCCCTATTTTCCAATGCCGGCATTAATGGTGCCCAGTAAAAGCAATCAGAGGTGGGGAATAAAAACAGAAATCACGATTCTTTTAAGTGAATCAATTCTTTCCATTTTTCTTAAATAAAAGTTTAATTTAGAATCATTCATTGATTTGCTCATTTCTGATATGTACCTGTTGAATATCTTTTGGTCCCAGAATGGGTATGTCCCTTTTACGTGTACTTTAAATTAATTACGTATGTTCAAAATAATTCAAATTGCTGTATATTACTACATACATATCTCATATGTCATTATATAATGTTAATTAAATAATTTCACTATTCTGATTCACACGCATATATTATTACACCAGTGGGTGGAAAAATAGATTATCTTGGTCATGAACAGAGCATTGCTTAGTGAACAAAGTGAACGAATGATGAAGCATTCAGTGAAGGAATTATACAAAGAATCACTCAGTGAACGAACTAAATGAAGAATCATTCTGTGAACTGAATGATGTATCACTTTGTGAATGAATGGAACAAATCAGACCAAGATTAAAATGTTCACTTAAAAGATCTGTTCACAAATGACAGAAGTCTAGGGCACACATTTCAGTAGAAGATGTGACTAATATGTTCTGGATCGATCCCTGCTCGATGTGGCAATAACCTGTACATCAGATTGTCATTGCTGCATCATTGGCTGTCTGAATGGGGCTCAGTTAAAATTGGGGGACTTCTTGATGTAGGCCTGGGCTGTTCAAGAGAGACAGTATTATACTGTACACAGGCTGCTGCCAATCTTCTATCAAAAAAACATACCTGATAGTCTCGAGGCAAAGCAATGACTAAACACCTACGTCTTTAACCATCTGCCAGCTGTTTTGAATCATCACTTAGGATCCTTGCAATTGAGATTGTGTCTGTTTAAAACACTGTTGATCATAGAGGTATATTGCACCAAAACGTCTCCTATATTAGCTTAAAAGTCCAGTTAGAAACTCTGTGATAACATGACTGTAATATCAAGCTAGAAAGGAATTTTCGAATGTAAGATAACAAGCTCCAAAGATATTACTTAAAAAAGACGACTTCATGTCACTAAATGACTTTATCCTCTCTGGTCTACTTAGGAACATTACCATCAGTATGATGACTGAAGCAATGTTGCTGCCTTATTTGAGTTAAATCTGAAAATTTCTAAAAAGTTCAGTCACAGATTTAACTCATTTGAAATCTTGGTTAATGCTGCTTAGTCAACCACTTTTAATTTTCGTCATCATTTACTGATGGTATTGTTTACTGACCTCCTGGGGCCTTTTTCACAAAGCAAGATTTCTTGCTTAGCTGGGTAACTTTACTTCAGGTTTAAAGTAGTCTGGGTTAAATGTAAGCGAACAAAGATAAAGTCAGTGTAAATTGGGATACCTTAAATTCGACAAGTTATCTGGCTAAGCAAGAAATCCGATTTTCTGATATCTGGTTGTTAGCACAGCTAAAGCTGTGTTTGTTGGGGATTTTAATACATGTGGAGATGGCTGTGATACTGTGAGAATTGTACGCTCTTCGTTTCAGAATGTAGTAGGGCCTACTATTTCCTGTAATCATAACTTTGATCTTCAGTCATGGTATTTTTGTAGAACATGTATGTGATCTTATTCTAAATCCTGCAATCTCAGATCATTCTCTCTTAAAACTTGAGGTACGACTAAGGTTGGCCGCTATATCAGCTCCCTGGTATACAGTGTTGGTCGTTCACTTATTGCATTGGCTGCAGCAGTCTTTGATAACATTCTCCCACATTCATTCAACCTAATTAGAGTGATCTCCAGTGAAACTGAACTTAAACAGGTATTGCCCTTGACCTGGAGGCTCCACTGGAAAACAAAAGCCATTAACAAAGGGAATTCACACTGTGGCATACTGGTCACACTTAAACAAGCTTCACTCAAACTGGAAGGTAAGTGACAGTCCCTATAGTCAGAGGTTTTCAAGGTTACGTGGAAAGAAAGCCCTTTAATTTATGAACAAGCCCAAGTCATGGCTAGGTCTACATGTCTCTCCGGGCCGATAGAACACAACAAAGGTAACACTGTGTTCTTCTTTGATTCTGTGTCAAGGTTAACAAGGAATCGCACAATGCCAGAGTCACAGGTTCCTGCAACTCCTAGGAGCATTGACTTTTTGATGTTTTTCAGTCGGAAAATACCCAAGCTTAAAGTAAAAATTTATCAGTTAGAAAAAGCTATCAGCCTTAGTCTGGTTTTCCTGTGTTAAATGAAACCAATAAAGAAGCTTGATTTTTTTGTTTTTTATTTCCGCAGAAGAACCTCAGCTTTGTACCTGTTCCTTTAAATTAGCTACATTCATGTCGGGTCCTATTTCTGCAAAGCTTGTTAAAGAGATTGCACCATCAGTCAGTAGTATGTTAGGAAATATGATAAACTCATTTCTAAACCTTGAGTATGTCTAAAATCCCTTAAAATTGCTTTCATCAAACCTGTCCTTAAGAAACTAAATCTTGATCCTAGTGACCTAGCAAACTACAGACCTACCTCTGACACTTTCATTTATCTCAAGTAGTACGTCACCTGTTTTTCTTTCAACGGTGAAATAACACAAATGCACATCATACTGTTAATTGCATTACTGAAGGTAATGGATGAGTTACTTATGGCCTATGACCATGGATATATGTCCTTGCTAGTGCTATTAGATCAAAGCGCAGGATTCAATACTGTAGACTGGTGTTTCTCAACCCAGTCCTCAGGGACCCCCAGACAGTCCACACCTTTGCTTTCCCCCCCAAGCCCCACACCCCCGACCCCACCCCCAACTCTCAACACACCTGTACCAGGTATT
>JAODKC010000130.1:3788285-3804564 GCA_026777985.1 Mormyrops attenuatus | reverse complement strand
TACCATACCATACCATACCATACCATACCATACCATACTGTACCATACCATACTGTACCATACCATACTGTACCTTTGGAACAGGAGGCAAAATCTACTGTTTAGTACATAGAATTTGATGTTCCTCTAACTGACACACACACCTACGGGTACAGTAATAAAATATGGCCCTATAAATACTTCTGTGGTATTAGGTTTCTTGAATGATCAAAACTACATCTCGACAGTGTTGAGATGTGACTGGTGCTCCTGGATTCTTTCTTACTACAGCACTGATGTATTTCTGCAGCATCACGATGTTAGCTCAGATGGAAAGTAAGTGTCCCAGCTGAAGACCTGGCTCTGTGTGGGGCCAGGCAGTCAGCACCGGGTTGGTTAAGAAAATATAATAATAAAAAATGGCACCAGGCAGCAGCGTGACAGTGGCAAAAAACAAAAAACTGCCAACGAAAGTGAAAGGTATGAGAGTCCAAAGCTAGGACCAGAGAGAAAAAACACAAGCCAGAGTTAAACATCAATAACGCTCACTATTCACCCAACCGCAACCCTTAGAACCCGGCATAAAAACAACTAAAAAGCTTACACTGCTGGGTTTTCTGCCCTAACCTTCTGAACTCTCTCAGTCCTATACAGGATTTTCATCCTCAGAAAACACCTTTAACCACATTCATTTATTTTATTAAGCCTGTAACGCTCTCTATTTATAGAACCACATGTGAGTTTTCAAAAGGTTCCATTCAGATTTGATGATTTCCTTAAGGTTATTAAGCTAAGAAACACCTCCAATTAAATTCTGACAGTTTGTTCAGACATTGTAATTCTTAAACTTTGCCCTTCCTAAACTCAAAAAAGAATAATGCGGAGGTTAAATCAGAAAGCAGCAGAACAGTGAACCTAATGACACATTCTTATACAATACAGAATATTTTAGTTTATCCGTTATATATTTAGGTGACATTTTCTTACTTAGCCAGTTCTGCTTCCTTGCAGTCCTGTTTGGGGAAAGGTGAATTTCAGTTTTTGCGTTTCCACGCAACACTGCCGCATCAACCCAGAAGTTTCATCATACGGGGCTCCACCGAGTGTAATCCAGAGGTTCAAGTCACCTCTAATTTGATCTAAATTCACTCAGGGGTGAAAGACAACTGTGCCACCTGATCTCTTGATGAATAATTAAATTCAAATTCAGTGAGGAAAAAACCTCTCAATGTGAAAAGGTACCGTTGGAAGATCAAAGTTACATTCAAGGGGAAAAAAAAATATGTCTGTTGTCCAAAGGTTTGAGATCAGAATCTGAATCATCCGCAGGGAATTTGTTCTGGTGGAATTGGCGCATACATATAGGGGCAATACAAACACAAGGAAGAAGGCTATAAATAAAGTAGAAGAATGATCAATAGTATGAATAGAAATAAATACAAATCGGTGTTCCTAAAAATATGGGATATGAATACAAATCACAGTTCTGAGTCATATACAATTCAGTCTGCATTTTTGTTCAAGACTGCAGGTATGATTGCAAGTTCCCTTGAAGTAGTTAGTCAATTATTGCTTCAAACAAGTGTGCACAAGATTCAGCAGCTGTTGATGACATCAACAGAAATAAGGTTTCCTCTTTGCACAGTAAAATCTGACATAGTTAAGTCTCTTTTGATCATTTGGAGGGGGAGGGGTTTAGTTAGAGAAGTGGTTGTCATTTTGGAAATTAGGATAGTTAAAAATTCTGCCGTTGAGTATAAGGCAGGTCTTCTACTGAAGTCTCTATTCCTTATTTTATTTCCACAGAGGTCCCTGCTTCCAGTGTTCCTGGAGCCTCAGTCACTACTGAAAACTTTATAACCAAGGGCTCTCTTGTGTCTTTTTGAAGAATAAGCTATGCAGTCATGGAGCAGCCCATGCCGAACCCTGCTTCCCACGCGTCAGCAATGGACAATAAAATACTTTGTTACTGAAGATAGGAGTCATTAATTTTCTTCAGAATGTTTTGCGGTTTAATTTTTAAGAATGTGTTGGTATGGAACGTGTCAGAGGAATATGGGAAATGTAATGCTTTGACATCCCAACAGAAACATAGTTTTCAGAAATAGTTTTAATTATCCTAAATTGTTAAGCCTCTTGCAGGAGCTATTCATGATTAACATCCTAGCAATTTCATACTTCTTCCTCCATGATTGTCACATAATAATTCTGTTTGGGCAATTTCAGCTTCTTTCACTAGAGAATTACTTTTGCATTTCATAAAAACTGCAAGTATAATTGCATGTCTTTCTCATCCCATTTGCTGTTTTTACATGTAATACAAGGCTCCCTCGGGTTTTTGCATATTTCTCCATCACAGCAAATTAAATATGAGAAATGCAAATAACGGGCAGCAGAAATTAGGCTACCAGTGCAGGTTGTTATTATTTTTATTTTTTTAACATTCCACATGTATGGCCACTGTCTCAACAGGCGTAATGGCAGCTTGGAAGAGAAGCTCAGGTGCGAACCATCATCACCCTGTCAGTTACCCACAACCAGGAGCTGTTTATGAAAAATTGTCATAACATGTACTCAGCTACTGGCTCTTTTAAAATGCTCCTAGCAATAGGCACTTTGTTCTACAAAATATGAACATTGGGTGGGTAGAGAAACGGTCCTTCATGTTGATGATGTCACACCTAGCTTTCCTTATCTTGATGGCAATTAAGCTCTGTAAAGTAATCCAGGAGTCAGTATTCTAAAGTCTGTTATTTTTTAGTAAAAACCCAATTAGTTGTGAAGATTGAGCTTATTACCTTATCATACGTTATATACTATATATTGCTACAGTAGCTAATTAAAGTTAAAGTATTTTTTCTCCAAACATAATTAAGTCATAAATCCTTCTGTGAAAACATTTTATGTACATTTTTATAATGCAGTCCACCAGCCTTTCAGAGCCAAAGTGCTATAAACTGAAAGTATGGCATAGCCTGATTGTAATAGATCTATAGGTAGACAGAGGTCTGTGCTTTTAGCCTTCCAGCTTTGGGCAAAGAAACATCTTGTAAGATTCATAATTACAGAGCTCCCCCTGGAGTTCCTCTAATGAATTACACCCCATCCAGAAAACTAAAATCCCAATGCAACCTACAACAAAGCTTACTAATGGCAATGTTTTTATTTAACTACCCTATGAAGAGAAAAGAAGCGATAAAAAATGTAAGGATTACAACTATGCCCTAGCTGTCACATTTCTGTGAAACACATTAATCACTTGGGCAGCTTACTCTGAGATCCAGCATTAACTGCACATACATAACCTACTATACCGGGAAGATTTTGAGTGAGTTTGTTCTTTTCAGTCCTCAAGTCCCTGAGTTCTCTGCTTTCATTTTCCTTTATTGTGTGATATATATATACTAATGAAAGCTGATAAATGGATTCTCAGAGGCATCAAAGGTGGATTTGACATTCTCTTTGAGGCACGGTGGCTCACAAAGCACCTGGCCACATTCAGATAAACTAAGATGCATGCATGTAAAGCAGTGAATCGATTCCTTTCAAACACAGCGATTGATAAGCTGCATGGACTCAGTGGCACCTGAGAGCCAGTCAGGGCGCGAGGCTCTACACGCTGAACCTGCAGAGCCAGGCACACCATACTACATGGCTGGTCAGTAACAATAGTCTGGAATAGAGCTTCTCGGGGATAAGGATACACACTATAAATTTGTGTAGAACAAGCAATGCTGAATACAAGGAAATGACTTCATAACAGTGGCAGCTAGATAAATGAGCATTACAGCGCCCTTTAAAAATGACCTACAAATTTTACGTATCTGCCCAAAATTGACGGTGAAGTTCTATAGATTTTGTGTGGGGTGGGAGCAAGGGAGGGAAAGGTCATCTCAGGAGGGTGGGGTCAGGTGTCGGGGGTTTGTGGTACTGATTAGTTTCACCTGGCCCTTGTTCACTGTATACGGCTTAAATTGCCTTGCTCAGATTCATTCTTCCCATGGTGACCCAGGTTAGACCTAGATGCCCCTCCAGAGGGCTGGCCAGCCGGCTTGATTTGTTTCATCATCCATACACCAAACAGAGTTGCCTTTTCTCTTTATGTATTCCAAAAATGCTCATTTATTTTTTATGTTCCAGTTTGTTATTCCGACCCTTCTCTGCCCGGACCCCATTGTTCCTGAAATGGAATCCGTACCTCCCCAATGCCGTCGTCACGTGGCCCCGTTTGCTGTCATAACCGCGATGCTCCTCACGTCATGTTTGTTGCCAAAGGCAGTATATTCGCTAAACAAACACAGGCTTCAAAGCTACAACCCCCAAAGGCACGTTATGGCTCTCACTCAAATAGTTGAAAATAGGGTGTCCAATACTTTAGCAGCTGCTTTTTAATGTTTATGAGCCATTAATGTAATTTACCACTAAATTCACAATACGCAACTGTATTTTAATGATATGCTTCCTAATTAAGGCATCAAAGAAGCTTTTGGCATTTGTGAGTTTCACTGTGACTCTACGTGCTGCTAATTCAAATTTTTTTTTTTTTTACTGAAGCATAATGAAATAGTCGAAGCAGTCACCTGACATGCAGGGTGTTTACAGAATATGCCATATTTGAAGGCAGCATATGTTGCTTAAGGTAATGTTATAAGCCAATTATTTACATGGACCATGGCATACAACACACTGTTAATATTCCGCTAAAAGCCAGTCGAGAATTTTATATATCGTTTTATATTCATGTATTTCAGAATGGCTGCGAAAATGTTTATATGATTATCATTGATTGCTACTTATTCATTTAGCCAATCAAAGCCCACAAACTGGAGTGTGGTGACACAAGCTCTGGTGCCTCCCACCTCTAGGACCACGGTTCAAGTCTCTGGCTGGGTAAGTTTGCTTGGTTCTGGAGCTTCTCCCAGGTACTCCAGTTTCTCCCCACAATCCAAAAACATTTTAAGGTCAACTGAACCTATCAATGAACAAGCAGGTGCAGAAGAAGGGTGGAAGCCCACAAAGAATGTGACCAAAGTTAAGACGCATCAAAACCTTCTGTTTTGATTTCAGACTTAAAGGTTCAGGTGCCAGTTACTTAATCCATAGTAAATTGAATTAGTTGCTGATAATTTACCTTGCAGCTTGTCTCAGAAACATATATAATTAGTAATATACATAATTTGGTATACTACATTAGGATAATGCAGTACATTTAAAAGTCCACTTATAAAATGACATATTATTTTAATTATATACAACATCGCACAAAAGATCAGTGCAGCTCCACCTAGGCAGGTTTGCTATTCAATTGAATTTCTCATTGTTAATATAATTTCTTAAATTTTACATGTTTGTATAGGATAACCAAAATTCTTCACTCAAAATACCCTGAAAATTACTGCATATTAAAATGTTTCCATGAAGGCCAGACTAAAATTAAGTAAACTAAACTAATACAATGAAGTCAATATCAGAGAATGAGTCTAGTTCTGGGAACCGAAGAACTTAATAAAGTAATAAAGAAAATGTGTCCTTTGCACAGCATCCTTCGCTGATTTTGACCACAGCCAAGGCGATGGGCTTCACTGTAAGATCACTTGTGTGCAGTGTCTACAGGAGGTATCAGAGTTCATTGACAGATAATGTGGAGCGGTTCTAACTAGGTCAATATCAAAATAATTACACCTTTATGTGAGTGTTGAAATGGGGGGGGGAGGCAGGATGTAATCAACACACTAGCAATTCCCAGATTAGACAAAAACCTGCCTGCTGCCGGCAAGGAAGCTCTAGCCAAGCTGATGCTGATAATTAAGTTCCAGAAGGATAAATCTTCAGGAGGAAAGAGCTGTTAGAGTCCCTCTCGATGCTGGAGCTGTAATTATAATCTGTAAATCAGTCTGTGTATGTGCTTGTGTGTGCATGTATTTGCGGGTGTGTGTGTGTTAATTTTTTGTTCTCCACTTTAATGGCTCTTAAAAACGAGCGAGTGACTCATCAAACTGTGTAAATAAATGCATGAATGGGACTGATATCAAATTGTCCTTGTGTCACCACCTGTACTAAATGGTGTGTGATGCGGGTAATATCGGCACTGAGTTCTGCAGGGTAATTTATGCTCTTGAATAGAAATAATTCATTCAAACATCTGTAATTATGAGGCATACATCCAGCACATTTTCATTTTCAATCACGGTTGAGGATGGGAAAGTTATTTTTGGAAGTTTCGTATGTATTCCGGCATTACGTCTACACTGGTGCTAAAATACGAAAGTATAACAGGACTTTCCTTTAAGACTTACATTTCATATATTTTATAAATATGAAATAAAATCAATAGTAATAATAATAGGACTGGACTAAACCCATTGCTTCAGGGTTTGGCCCTTTTTCATGCAAGCAGTTCTGTATAAAATGTCAGCTACATACCAAACAAATGATAGCGTCATACAGGAAGAAAAAGGATTCTATGCAAATAACCACATCGTACATCTTCCGTTATTAGTTTCAGGCGTTGCAACAAAACAAAACACCAGAATTACTTTAGTTGCAGTAAAACTCCCATACAAATGTATCTTCAACTGTTAACAAATTAGTGCAAAACTGTAAAATTCAAATACCTTGATCTTGATGTTTTAATTAAAGATGAGCTGACTTAATTACTTACACTTAGTGCCAATGACAATTGAACTTATGTCATTCGTAACTTTAATGAACATTCTTACAGATGTTTGGCATGGGTAACATTCATGTCAAACAGTGAGAACAGCATCACTATTTTCCATAACTTGAGACCTCTCGGGGAAATAGAAAATGTTACAGCAGCATCAACAATAAAATAATTACCAATGCAAATCATAACTGAAATAGGTTATCGCCGACGTCGTTCCGTTTACTCCTTATTATTGTATATATTTAAGTTATCATCTGGAGACATCGGGATGAATTTGCTGCATGCTCTCAATCTGTCAGAGAGGCTCGGTTTATCCTTCAATCGCAGATAGGCCTAAACGTTATATAACATCTCCTGAAATAGCTATCTGCTGCCTATGTTTGCTCTTCGTGTACAGGGACATTATGAGTGACCTATTTTTATTCTGGGGGATGTGTATATGGGGTATATATAACTGAACAAATATCTCCAGATAAGTCACAACCTGTTCTTATACAGTAGCTACGTTGTGTTTCTTGATCTATGGTTTTTATAAGTACATAATAACCTGACATTCTGTTGGGTTAATTGTGAGACTCAAATTCAGTCGCAGGAAGCAGCTTTTTGCTGTATATACACTTAAATGTGTGTGAATTCTATTTTTCTTAAAGGGGTGGCTTCGGGTTAAATTCTGGGACTGGTTCTACTCATCTGTTTTCTTGATTTGTCCATTACTGCAGAAAAAATATCTCGTACTCTGCCATTACCCCAAGTCAAACTAGCTGTTAATGTCAGCTTTGTGAATAATTAAACACAGCCTAAATGTCCATGGACGGTGTAAGTAAGTTATTTGCATTCTTGCATGGCGTCTGTTTTTCTTGGCGCCCTTCCAGCGTGTGCATCGTCGCTTCCGGCTGACTTTTGGATTTTCAGAATCAATACTCATCTACAGTAAAAGCATTCATACACTGAGAGAGAGGCCCTGTGTTCCTGCGCTAAGATTATATCTCTTTTATATTATAATCACCATTTTATCTCACGTCTGGGGCTTATGCATGGAAGGCATATGCATTCTGAAATGCTGAGACGTGCATTATAAGTGGGCTTTCAAAGAATACTTAAAATGTAATATGGAAATCTAAGACAAGCATGTCCCTTGGTATTTCACACTCTACTTCCAAATCCTAACTTAAATCTCAGTCACAGTGCATCTATAAGCATGCAATGTCCTATGTGATCCAAACTAACTTTAAAGTGGTAGGCAGTCATCTGCCAACGACGCTACCTATTCTTTCCTAATTAAAGTTTTACAGCGTTGGGGAATTTCCCTACATAGTGTTTGTGTTCTGACCTGTTCTTTTAATGATGTGATTAAAGCTCACTGTGGTCTAAGCCCGGGAGGGAGAGTGGCACCTCCCAGAACCCTGGCATGCTGTAATAGATAAAGTTGCCTACCGTCTTGGGGCTTGAACCCCCCCCTGACCTCGTTCAACATTGCCGCCCACTGTGGTCACAATGTGTTCCAGAACCAAGAGACTAATGGAGGGGAAACTCTGTGCTGCTGGTGCTCTTGCAGAAGGACACACGTCACAGTATTTTCCATTTCACTTACGTGTTTAAAGGTGCTAGCAGCTACACTTCTCATCTCTCAGAAGTCTTTGGGAGAGTTTGGAGATGTTTTTCTTCACCCACAAGTGACAGAAAATATTTTGCTCTTTGTTCTGTGTATATTGTTTAATTTCAGATTTGTGTGTGTGTGTGTGTGTGTGTGTGGCATTTGTCATAGTATCGCATTCTTTTTATAGTAATGCCTTTTTGGTTTGAGAGCTAAATGTGTTTTTGGGATCTTTCCTACCTAATTTGGCTGCCTCTTTCCCAAATTAATTGATAGCCAATGGTCTCTGGCCCTCTCGTGTGGCACAACACATCGTGAAATAGGTTAAATTAAAAAATGACATCTGGCCATATTTGCTTAACGTTCTGAGGTATAAGCAGGGCTGCCATTGTCATGGGATGCACGTGGATGCCATCCACATTATGGGAAAAAAAATGACATAATCCATCCCCTTTGAAAATATTCAATCCCCTCTCCTCAGCCCTTATCATACCCCAGTTGTTTTTTTTTTTATTGTAATTTCTTTTTACTTTTTAACAGTACTGCAGGGATACTCAACCATTGGACTCCGGACTGAAACACAATTTAATCCAGACTATGAATTTCTCCTCGCTCCCCCCAACTCAAGATCTCACCATCCCCCTTGAAATATTTATACATCTCGACCACTATGTATATGTAGCCATGGGGATTGCACATCATACATATATCATCCGTTCAGTCGAGTACGGCTCCCGGTCACTCTATGGATCAATGCATTTCATGTCTTCTGATCTTTCTCAACTTCTTTCAGTTCTGCTATGTTCAGCCCAGTATCTTACTTGATGGTGTTTAGCCAGCAAGTTCTTCGGTGTCCTATTCCTCTTTTGCCACTAACCGTTCCAAGCATGACATCCTTCTCCAGTGATTTGCCTCGCACAATGTGACTAAAGTTTGTTTGATTATCTTAGCCTCTAACGAGAGTTTCGGTTTGATCTGTTCCAGAACTGCTAGGTTTGTCATTCTAGTTGTCCGCGGAACATGTAGCAGATGTCTCCAGCACCCCAATTCAAATGCATCAATCCCTCACCTCCTTCAGGCGTAGTCCAACCTTTTCACTTTCTTCTCTGACTTATCGACAACTGTACTTAAGCGTTGTCGAATGATCTTCAGAAGGACTTTACTTGTGTGTGGTATCAAGGCTATGGTGCCGTAATTCAAGCAGTGCTTTGTGTCTCCCTTCTTTGGAATTGGAATAAATTCTGATCTTTTCCATTCTTTCGGCCACTCACATGTCCTACATATTCGTCGATATAACGTTGTTGATGTTGCTGCTGGTATGGGCTTTAGCAATGCTGCTGGTATGCCATTGATTCCTGGGGCTTTTTGCTTGGCTAACTGCTTCATTGGCCACAGAGCATCCTCCTCCAAAATATCCGACTCCAATTTCAGTGTCTCATTCTCCATCACTGTGCAATTCTGATGTTCACCTTCGTATTACTTTTCTGTGTCTCTTTTCCACCGATTGCATATTGCTTGCTGATCATGCAACTCTTGGCCATTGCTTCCACAAGCTGTTGCCTTCCAAGCCATGAATGTTGACCGTGCCCTTTTCCTGTGAGCAGTTCTGGTCTGCTGATTTCTTCTGGCACTGTTCCTTCCAATAATTCTCTTTGTCCTTTCTGGCCTGTCTATGGAATTCTGCATCCGACCTGAAATCTTCTCAGTTCCCCATAGCTTTGGCCTTCCTTCTCCCTTCTGCGATGCTGATGGTCAAATCGGAGATCCACTGGGCTGATTTCGATAGTTTCTTGTATGGGACATGTTCTAAGGCTGTCACTTCTTCCCATAGCTCGTCTGGGTGCCTTTCTTCCATTAAGAGGAGGTTGAATCTGTTTTTTACTTCCACTGTGTAGCTGGGGCTGATCTTATCGGTGTTAAATTGCTTTGCTGCTGTTTGTTTGGTGGTGCAGAATGCTGACTGTTTGGTAACTCTCGGTGGCTTTGGCAATCTTCTTGTTCACGAAAAAGCCCACTTCTCATTGTCTGATGGTGTCATTGCCAGAGTAATACACCGTGTGTTCACCGGAATTGAAGAAACCTTTGCCAGTCCAATGCATTTCGCTGACACCCAATAAATTGATGGGATTGTAGTGATGTTGTAATCTATGGCAGGAACCACAGGCTACAAGGCAGGGGACACCCTGTATGGGGTCACAGTCGATCACAAGGCATAGACTCACTCATTCACAATTTCAGAATATCAATCCAGCTAAACTGCATGCTGAATTGGGGGAGGAATACCTAGAGGAAATGGACAGAAACACACGGAGGGCATGCAAAGCTACACTTACCTGTGCCAAGATCCAAACCCACAGCCAGGATGTATAAACCCACAGAGGTATCCACTCTGTACACATGCTACTCTGGGACACATTGTTGACTGCATAATAATATATCATGTAGAATCACAAATCACCCAACCAGCTGAGCGCTAAAGCCGCTACCTTCCTCATTATTAATAAGTTGTTTTGGCATCTGCTATTTTATTCAAATGACACCTGATTTTTTATGTAAACTCAAAAAAACTTGTGGAACACATTCGTAACAAGCAAAGTGTCTTTATCAAAAGTTTTAATTATTTGTTTCCTTACCCATTTGAACATCTAAAATAGGATTTCAACCCAGCGACATCTGCAGAGCAGTTGAAGGGAGTCCGCAGAAATGTTTTGTAAGACTTACCAATGCTCTTCCATATTATTGGGTACTAGCAAATATAGTCAAAAATATTAAACACCCCCATTAAATCCAACAATCCCTGGTTTAAGAGAAGTTGAAAAACTGTACATTAAAGGATTCTTTGAAACCCATGAAATAATGAGGGCAGTTCAAAGAGAAAGAAATGTAGGTTATAGTTCTTTCTGTTTTTACTGTGCACACAGAAATCAATTAAACATTAAAAATCCAGTGAAACTGCTGCACCTGTTACTGTTTATTTTGTTCTGTTCCATACGTGGTGCTAATGTAACTAATTTAGCAAATCCTCAAACCGAAACGTGCCGGCCTTCAGGTTAACCTGTTTTCATTTTATCTTTTCAACCTTTTTATTTTGCCAGGTGGCAGTAATCATTGTACCTGATGGCGGGGGCGTTACTTTAGTTTAGAGGGTATCATCTGTAGATGTTTTCCTAAAGATCTTTATTGGTGAGAAGCATTTTTGTGTTCTTCAGATTTTATTGATCCTGTTATAAATAAGCAAGCAATAAACTTTACTATATTTCCATCAAACTTCTCTGCCTTCTGTACTAATACATTCTGCTTCACTCCCCACCCACATAAGCCCAAGCACAGTCAACCATTGTGAATGTGTATGACAACTTGAACATTTTTTTCTTAGCATAATCCCCAAAGTTGACACACATGCTCACACCACCGTGTAACAAAGAAACACCCTACACCTATGTTCCTTCACAATACCGTCACTCATGAAACCCCTTTCAGGATGCCTAACTGCATTACCACTCTGTGATTTCCAACAACTCTCCCCACTATCAACCCCACCCGCGAACATCATCCTGCATGTCCTGCTTCTTTTTCTACCATTAACCCCAAGTGCCAGGGTAACATTCTGAGGACTGTCAAAATTACAGAGCCTTCCACTGTTTCTGTCACAGGCTTCAGATTCAGTTCTGTGGATTTCGTCTTTAGGGCCTGACCAACTCGGCCCACGGAATTCTAAATAGCCAGCACTTAGTGTAACGTGACTGTACTATCATGATGGCATGAACATGTAGGTGACAGAGCTTCTCAGGCGTTTATCAATTTGTTAGATTAAACAAATCTGACATTATGATATTACATTACCAGCCAAGTCTGATATTGTATCCCTTAAATTAAACAACAAATATTATATTCTTTTTTCTGTGCGATACCCAATTTGGATCAGACATGTATTTGACAAGAGAGGGAATTGACAGAATTCTAACTGGATTTTCATCCACTTAATACCTTAATACCTAGGTTAACACAAATTCTTGGTTACTTCTTGGAGGACGTGCCACTTGTCTCCAGTCTACAGGCCATGCAGCCATGCCAAACCAGACCTCATCCTGCCTCACCAGAATACCAAGCAGCCCATTGTTTGTTATAAGGACCTTCTCTGAATCAGCTTTTTCTGTGAGGTATTGAGCATGCGTCTTACTGAACCTTTAACTTGTCCTTCTGTCTGCATTTAGTTTATGAACTCTGGCCTGTTTTTCTGACTTTGTGTGCGGGATGTGAAATGGACTTGATATTTGCATTGCCTTGTTCGGACCTTGATTTTTGGATTACCTATTGGTGCCTGACATTCCTTGCTGGGAATCACTAAAACCGATTGCGTTTCATTTGGTTCTTTGAAACTAATGGGAGTTTTTCTTGCACAAAAAAAAATATTGGTTTACAGAGATAACCAATCAGATTGTAGAGGAGGTGCGTCCAAGCAACTAGAGCAGCCAGGACCAACGAATCAAATGTCTTCATCCCACCTCCTGTAGTTGCTTGGACCCACCTCCTCTATAATCTGATCGGTTATCTCTCTGAAGAAAAAAAGAAATTTTCCTTCTGCCCTTAGAACATTTTTGTGTAACTGAAACTCCCACAAGCATCTTTGGACTGTGTAATTACAGAAAGCCTCATGATCATGGCAGATCATGCAGAGTTGCGAGCAGCTTGAAATAGCCAGGAAGAAAAGTTAAATGATGATGTGTGTTGTCATGATCAGCCATTTGAGCTGTTTCCATGGTGGTACAGTAGCTCCTCCTTCATTTGACTGATCCTCTACCCGGGACAATTTCAGTCCAACACAGTCAAGATTTAAATAGTTATCTCTTTGCTTACAGGCAGAGCCCTGGAGTGGGAAACAGCACTCTGGCATCAGAATCGTGCTGTTCTAAACTCTGAAGAAGAATTCCGCGTACTCTTCCAGAAAGTTTTTGACTACTCTGCTGCCTAAAGAGACACTGATTCTAAATTATGTGAACTCCTACAAGGAGATTAGACTGCTGCTAATTATGTCCTGGGATTCAGCACTCAGCTGGGAGTGGCTGGAATGAATGTGCTTTACTCACTATGTATCGACATGGGTTACAGTCAATTTAGCAATCCGAATTAGCCTGTCAAGCAGATACCACCAGTCTGGACCTGTATATCCACATGTCCTTCTTAATCAATAGGAGAGAAGAGGAGTAGTCTGGGCCCTCAGGTAAACCCCATGGCTGTTGTATTATTCTCTTCTTCAACTTTCTTACGCTTCACTACATTGGACCCAGAACCTGTGTTACTGGATCGATCCCCTATGCCTTAGAGAGGATTGTGCCCACTGTATATGAAAACATCTGTGTCTGTACTGCGGAGCAGCTGGGCATCTGCAGGCAAGTTATCTGTTCTGTCCCATGAGAGAGAGAGACAGAGAGAGAGAGAGAGAGAGAACACCCTTTGAGGCACATGTGGGGATTTCAGCTCTAGTTAACGAAATCCAAAGTCAGTTCACCCTTCCTGTCCTAGTCTCCCATGGATTTTCCACCACTCTGATAGACTCTGGCACGGCAGGGAGTTTCACCAATGAAAAGCTGGCAGAACAATTAAAAGTGCCATGTAAGACTATCAATCGTCCTCTCCATGTGAGGGCTTTGGACGGACAACCCTTGGGGAAAGGTCAGATCACTCATCAGACTGAACCCCATCTCTTATAGACTGGGGTACTGCATTCTGAAGACATGCCATTACTTGTCACATATTCTTCTAGAGATCCCCTGGTGTTAAGCCACTCCTAGATAGAACAACATGAACCAATAATATTGTGGAAAAAAGGAACAGCTTGTTTTCTGGAGTATTTTTGCATGTGTAACTTTCTCCAGCTCAAAGTTTATCGATTGAGAGTCCCCTGGTTACCAACACTGTGAAGGTCCTTGGGAAATACCAGGAATTCTAAGATGTATCCAGTAAAGCTACTGTATGGAGACTATTCTACAGCATCACACATGAGATTGTGTCATACCTTATCGTAGGTACCTCTGTGTCACAGGAATGTGTTTATCCACCGTCCTTCTCTGAATCTTTGGCCATGGACCAATATATTGAGAAGGCTCTTAGTTGACTCTCAAAATTGCCTGCAGCATCCAGTTGATTTCTTTCTAGAGAACAATGGTGGCGACCTAAGTCCTTGTATAGATGATCACGCTTTGAATGACATCACCATGAAACTCAGATATCCACTCCCATTGATCCCAGTGGCTTGAAAACAAGTTTACAAGGTGACTGTCTTAACCTACACAGTGCATATAATCCTCCCTGTGAAGAAGATTGCTTTATTGCCACCAGAGGGCACTATGAACATTTATGTATGCCTTATGGTCTTGAGAATGTACCTTTAGTTATTCAGTCATTCATGAATGAGATGGTAAACTATTTTTTTATTTGTATTCTACTGATCCTGCTGAGCATGTCAACCAAGAACATTAAGTATTTCACTCCTGGGGATGCTTTAAGACCCGAGTGAGTATATATGAGTGATTACAGTGTGGCAGGACTTGCCAGAATCCAAGAAAAACAAAGAATTGCAAAGCTTCCTAGGCCTTGCTAATTTCTCTACTTGCTTTACCAGGAAATTCAGTTCAGTAGCAGCTCCACAAACAAGCCTGATTCATAAGAACACTAAGACAGTGTTGTAGGATAACCTGTCTGACAGTGTCTGTGATATCTTTCAGCGTTTAATGAACCTGTTTTGTTCTCCACCCCTTTTAAAGCAATCCAATCCATCCCGGCCTTTTGTCAAAAAGGTGGATGCCTCTGAGATGGGGGGAGAAGCAGGTCTTACCTAAATGCATGACATCCCTCCTAAACTCTTCCCTGTGTCTTATTCTCATGTAAATTATAGCCAGGAGAGGAACTGTGACATAGCAACCCTCATGTTACGAACGAGATCCATTCCCTAAGTCTGTCTTTGTAAAGTCGATTTTGTAGTTAAGTCAGAAAAATAAGAATCCAGTACATAATAGTAATTATTATACAGTAATAACAGAAGTAATTACATATGGTATTGCTGTGTTTCCCAACACAGTCCTCAGGGACCCCCAGACGGTGCATATTTTTGCTCCCCCACTTCCAGCCAATGAACTCGGAATCCCTGGCATGGGTGTGTTGGCAGCTGGGAGAGAACGAAAATATGGACTGTCTGGGGGGTCCCCAAGGACTGGGTTGGGAAACACTGTTGTACCATACTGTATGTCAAGCCGACAAATCGCTGAAGCCGTGCAATGTTTTCACGTACATCACAAAGTAGTGCATGCATTCGTTATTACAATCCTTTGTATCTCACTCTAATTTTTAATGTATTAAGCTTTATCACAGTCTATTTGTGAGTACAATTTGTCTGTAAGTTGGACTTTCTTAACCCAGGGATTTCCTGGAGATGGATTTGTTGGAGGGAGTGGTTCACCCGTTTGTTTATAAGATTTGGTTCAAAGTCACACATAGTCCAGGCTCAAAAAACATCAAGGCTAATGCTTCATCTCAACAATTTGAACGACTTACTCACCTTTCACAGTTGCCAGATGCCAGATATCTTCCTTCTGGGTTGTGGCCAGATGGGAAATAATGGATGTCATTCAAGAAGCCCTGCCTATGGACCCAAACCCACCAGAAACACCCCCAGTAAGGATTTTGTACTAGAAGTTTTTCTTTTACAGTTCCTACAGTAGGTCTACACTGCACTTAGCTTGGGGCACAGTGGAACCATCCTTATCACTGAATTGATTTTCTCTATTTTTTCCTTTTTTTCCAACATACCAGTGGAAAGGTTAGACATCAATATCAGCAAAATAATCACAAACAGAAGCCTAATCTGCTTTGTTTTTTGTAAATGAAAACCGGCATATGTGTTTATGGCGGGACATGTGTAGGTTTGATGCATGCAGAGCTCGTCCTGCAGGACATGCATCAGCCCAAGGTTATCCCCCATTGTCGAGGAGCGTTGACCCACCCTCTGCTTTGCTAACTCTTTATCAAGGTTATCCCCCATT